>JAENPR010002747.1:0-43731 GCA_018135685.1 Themeda triandra
TGCATCCTACGGCTCTCGGCACCGGTTCAAGCACACCCGTACGCCATGGTTAAGCCATTTTTATGCCTCTCACCTCTCCACCATAGAGTTTTCCATCACCCGAGAGCCCGAAATGCCCTTAACCATGGCTCCACGATAAAACCGCCACATTTGCACACACGACCATGCCGCCGCATGGTCGGTTCCAACGCGTCCTATGGCTCCCAAGACGTGAGTCAAGCAAGCCCGTACGGCATGGTTAAGGCATTTTGACACCTCTGGCCTCTCTACCATAGCGTTTGTCATTGCTCGAGAGCCTGAATGGCCCTTAACCTCGGCTCCACGGCTCAGGCGCCATATTTGCACACACGACTTTGCTGCCACACGGCCGGTTCCTATGCGTCCTACGGCTCCTCGCACCAAGTCAAGCACGCCCATGCACCATGGTTAAGGCGTTTTAACACCTTTGGCCTCTCCACCACAGCATTTATTACCACCGAGAACGTGAATGGCCCTTAACCATGGCTCCACAGCTCTAGAACTGCCATATTTGCACACACGACTATGCTACCGCACAGCCAGTTCCTGCATGTCCTATAGCTCTCGACACTAGGTCAAGCATGACCGTATGCCATGGTTAAGGCGTTTTGACGCCTCTGGCCTCACCACCACAATATTTGTCATCACCCAAGAGCCCGAACGGCCCTTAACTATAGCTCCACGACCCCAGAACATCCATAATTGCACACACGACTGTGCTGCCGCACAGCCGGATCCTGTGCATCCTACGGCTCTCGGCACCGGGTCAAGCACGCCGTACGCCATGGTTAAGCCATTTTGATGCCTCTCACCTCTCCACCATAGAGTTTTTCATCACCCGAGAGCACGAAGGTGCCCTTAACCACGGCTCCACGAGCCTAAATGCCATATTTGCACACACGACCATGCCGCACGGTCGGTTCCAACGCATCCTATGGCTCTCGGCAAGTCGAGTCAAGCATGCCCGTACGCCATGGTTAAGGCATTTTGACACCTCCGGCCTCTCTACCATAGCGTTTGCCTTCGCTCGAGAGCCCGAACGGCCCTTAACCTTGGCTCCACGGCTCAGAACCGCCATATTTGCACACACGACCATCTTTGCCGCACGGTCGGTTCAAACGCATCCTATGGCTCGCACCGAGTCAAGCATGCCCGTACGCCATGGTTAAGGCATTTTGACACCTCTAGCCTCTCCACCACGGCGTTTGTTGCCGCTGAGAATGCGAATGGCCCTTAACCATGGCTCCACGGCTCTAGAATTGCCATATTTGCACACACGAATATGCTACCGCACAGCCCGGTTCGTGCGTGTCCTCTGACTCTTGACACTAGGTCAAGCATGACCGTATGCCATGGTTAAGGCGTTTTGATGCCTCCGGCCTCACCACCACAATGTTTGTCATCACCCGAGAGCACGAACGGCCCTTAACTACAGCTCCACGACTCTAGAACATCCATAATTGCACACACGACGTGCTGCCACACGGTCGAGATCCGTGCATCCTATGGCTCTCGGCACCGCGTCAAGCACGCACTGCGCTATGGTTAAGCCATTTTGATGCCTCTCACCTCTCCACCATAGAGTTTTCCATCACCCGAGAGCTGAAGGGCCCTTAACCATGCCTCCACGGCTCCAAAACTGCCATATTTGCACACTCGATCATGCTGCCGCACGGTCGGTTCCAACGCATTTTATGGCTCCCGGCTCTGAGTCAAGCATGCCCGTACGCCATGGTTAAGGCATTTTGACACCTCGGCCTCTCTACCATAGCGTTTGCCATCACTTGAGAGCACGAACGGCACTTAACCTCGGCTCCACGGCTCAGGAAGCTGCCATATTTGCACACACGACTTTGCCCGCACGGCCGGTTCCTGCGCATCCTATGGCTCCTCGCACCAAGTCAAGCATGCCCATGCACTATGGTTAAGGCATTTTGACACCGGCGGCCTCTCGACCACAGCATTTGTTGCTGCCCAAGAACCCGAATGGCCCTTAACCATGGCTCCACCGCTCTAGAAGCGCCATATTTGCACACACGACTATGCTACCGCACGCCCGGTTCCTACGTGTCCTACGGCACTCGACACTAGGTCAAGCACGACCGTATGCCATGGTTAAGGCATTTTGACACCTCCGGCCCCACCACCACAATGTTTGTCATCACCCGAGAGCTCGAACGGCCCTTAACTATAGCTCCACGACTCGAACATCCATAATTGCACACACGGCTGTGTCTTTGGCGCACGGCCGGATCCTGTGCATCCTACGGCTCTCGGCACCGGTTCAAGCACACCCGTACACCATGGTTAAGCTATTTTGATGCCTCTCACCTCTCCACCATAGAGTTTTCCTTCACCCGAGAGCACGAAGGGCCCTTAACCATGGCTCCACGGCGGTAAAACGCCACATTTGCACACACGACCATGCCGCCGCATGGTCGGTTCCAACGCGTCCTATGGCTCCGACCGAGTCAAGCAAGCCCGTACGCCATGGTTGAGGCATTTTGACACCTCGGCCTCTCTACCATAGCATTTGTTGCCACTCGAGAGCACGAACGGCCCTTAACCTTGGCTTCACGGCTCAGAGCGCCATATTTGCACACACGACTTTCTTTTGCCGCCGCACGCCGGTTCCTATGCGTCCTACGGCTCCTCGCACCAAGTCAAGCACGCCCATGCACCATGGTTAAGGCATTTTAACACCTTTGGCCTCTCCACCACGGCGTTTATTACCGCCCGAGAACCCGAATGGCCCTTAACCATGGCTCCACGGCTCTAGAAGCTGCCATATTTGCACACACGACTATGCTACCGCACGGCCCGGTTCTGCATGTCCTATAGCTCTCGACACTAGGTCAAGCACGACCGTATGCCATGGTTAAGGCGTTTTGACGCCTCGGCCTCACCACCACAATATTTGTCATCACCCGAGAGCCCGAACGGCCCTTAACTATAGCTCCACGACTCCAGAACATCCATAATTGCACACACGACTGTCTTGCCGCCGCACCGGATCCAAGTGCATCCTACGGCTCTCGGCACCGGGTCAAGCATGCCCGTACGCCATGGTTAAGCCATTTTGATGCGTCTCACCTCTCCACCATAGAGTTTTTCATCACCCGAGAGCCTGAAGGGCCCTTAACCACGGCTCCACGGCTGCAAAACTGCCATATTTGCACACACGACCATCTTTGCCGCACGGTCGGTTCCAACGCATCCTATGGCTCTCGGCATTGAGTCAAGCATGCCCGTACGCCATGGTTAAGGCATTTTGACACCTCTGGCCTCTCTACCATAGCGTTTGCCATCGCTCGAGAGCCTGAACGGCCCTTAACCTTGGCTCCACGGCTCCAGAACTGCCATATTTGCACACACGACCATGCTGCCGCACGGTCAGTTCCAACGCATCCTATGGCTCCTGGCACTGAGTCAAGCATGTCCGTACGGCATGGTTAAGGCATTTTGACACCTCTAGCCTATCCACCACAGCGTTTGTTGCCGCCTGAGAACCCGAATGGCCCTTAACCATGGCTCCACAGCTCTAGAACTGCCATATTTGCACATACGAATATGCTACCGCACAGCCGGTTCGTGCGTGTCCTACAGCTCTTGACACTAGGTCAAGCATGACCGTATGCCATGGTTAAGGCGTTTTGATGCCTCTGGCCTCACCATCACAATGTTTGTCATCACCCGAGAGCCTGAACGGCCCTTAACTACAGCTCCACGACTCCAGAACATCCATAATTGCACACACGACTGTGCTGCCACACGGTCGGATCCTGTGCATCCTATGGCTCTCGGCACCGGGTCAAGCACGCCTGTACGCCATGGTTAAGCCATTTTGATGCCTCTCACCTCTCCACCATAGAGTTTTCCATCACCTGAGAGCATGAAGGGCCCTTAACCATGCCTCCACGGCTCCAAAACTGCCATATTTGCACACTCGACCATGCTGCCACACGGTCGGTTCCAACGCATTTTATGGCTCCGGCTACGAGTCAAGCATGCACATACGCCATGGTTAAGGCATTTTGACACCCTCGACCTCTCTACCATAGCATTTGCCATCACTCGAGAGCACGAACGGCACTTAACCTCGGCTCCACGGCTCAGGAAGCGCCATATTTGCACACACGACTTTCTTTGCCGCACGGCCGGTTCCTGCGCATCCTATGGCTCCTCGCACCAAGTCAAGCACGCCCATGCACTATGGTTAAGGCATTTTGACACCGCCGGCCTCTCGACCACGGCATTTGTTGCCACCCAAGAACCCGAATGGCCCTTAACCATGGCTCCACCGCTCTAGAAGCGCCATATTTGCACACACGACTATGCTACCGCACGGGCGGTTCCTACGTGTCCTACGGCTCTCGACACTAGGTCAAGCACGACCGTATGCCATGGTTAAGGCGTTTTGACACCTCTCGGCCCCACCACCACAATGTTTGTCATCACCCGAGAGCCGAACGGCCCTTAACTATAGCTCCACGACTCCGAACATCCATAATTGCACACACGTCTTTGGCGCACGGCCGGATCTGTGCATCCTACGGCTCTCGGCACCGGTTCAAGCACACCCGTACGCCATGGTTAAGCCATTTTTATGCCTCTCACCTCTCCACCATAGAGTTTTCCATCACCGAGAGCCTAAAATGCCCTTAACCATGGCTCCACGGCGATAAAGCTGCCACATTTGCACACACGACCATGCTTTGCCGCATGGTCGGTTCCAACGCGTCCTATGGCTCCGACCTTTGAGTCAAGCAAGCCCGTACGCCATGGTTAAGGCATTTTGACACCTCGGCCTCTCTACCATAGCGTTTGTCATTGCTCGAGAGCCGAATGGCCCTTAACCTCGGCTCCACGGCTCCGGAAGCGCCATATTTGCACACACGACTTTGCTTTGCCACACGGCCGGTTCCTATCGTCCTACGGCTCCTCGCACCAAGTCAAGCACGCCCATGCACCATGGTTAAGGCGTTTTAACACCTTTGGCCTCTCCACCACAGCATTTATTACCACCGAGAACATGAATGGCCCTTAACCATGGCTCCACAGCTCTAGAACTGCCATATTTGCACACACGACTATGCTACCGCACGGCCCGGTTCTCGCATGTCCTATAGCTCTCGACACTAGGTCAAGCATGACCGTATGCCATGGTTAAGGCGTTTTGACGCCTACGGCCTCACCACCACAATATTTGTCATCACCCAAGAGCCCGAACGGCCCTTAACTATAGCTCCACGACCCCAGAACATCCATAATTGCACACACGGCGTGTCTTTGCCGCACGGCCGGATCTGTGCATCCTACGGCTCTCGGCACCGGGTCAAGCACGCCCGTACGCCATGGTTAAGCCATTTTGATGCCTCTCACCTCTCCACCATAGAGTTTTCATCACCCGAGAGCACGAAGTGCCCTTAACCACGGCTCACGGCGCAAAACTGCCATATTTGCACACACGACCATCTTGCCGCACGGTCGGTTCCAACGCATCCTATGGCTCTCGGCTTGAGTCAAGCATGCCCGTACGCCATGGTTAAGGCATTTTGACACCTCGGCCTCTCTACCATAGCGTTTGCCTTCGCTCGAGAGCACGAACGGCCCTTAACCTTGGCTCCACGGCTCCGAAGCGCCATATTTGCACACACGACCATCTTTGCCGCACGGTCGGTTCCAACGCATCCTATGGCTCCGGCACCGAGTCAAGCATGCCCGTACGCCATGGTTAAGGCATTTTGACACCTCTAGCCTCTCCACCACAGCGTTTGTTGCCGCGAGAATCGAATGGCCCTTAACCATGGCTCCACGGCTCTAGAATTGCCATATTTGCACACACGAATATGCTACCGCACTGGCCCGGTTCGTGCGTGTCCTACGGCTCTTGACACTAGGTCAAGCATGACCGTATGCCATGGTTAAGGCGTTTTGATGCCTCGGCCTCACCACCACAATGTTTGTCATCACCCGAGAGCACGAACGGCCCTTAACTACAGCTCCACGACTCTAGAACATCCATAATTGCACACACTGTTGTTGCCACACGGTCGGATCTGTGCATCCTATGGCTCTCGGCACCGCGTCAAGCACGCACATACGCTATGGTTAAGCCATTTTGATGCCTCTCACCTCTCCACCATAGAGTTTTCCATCACACGAGAGCACGAAGGGCCCTTAACCATGCCTCCACGGCTCCAAAAGCGCCATATTTGCACACTCGACCATCTTTGCCGCACGGTCGGTTCCAACGCATTTTATGGCTCCGGCTCTGAGTCAAGCATGCACATACGCCATGGTTAAGGCATTTTGACACCTCGGCCTCTCTACCATAGCGTTTGCCATCACTTGAGAGCACGAACGGCACTTAACCTCGGCTCCACGGCTCAGAAGCGCCATATTTGCACACACGACTTTTCTTTTTGCCGCACGGCGGTTCCTGCGCATCCTATGGCTCCTCGCACCAAGTCAAGCATGCCCATGCACTATGGTTAAGGCATTTTGACACCGCTGGCCTCTCGACCACAGCATTTGTTGCTGCCCAAGAACCCGAATGGCCCTTAACCATGGCTCCACCGCTCTAGAACGCCATATTTGCACACACGACTATGCTACCGCACGGCCCGGTTCCTACGTGTCCTACGGCTCTCGACACTAGGTCAAGCACGACCGTATGCCATGGTTAAGGCATTTTGACACCTCGGCCCCACCACCACAATGTTTGTCATCACCCGAGAGCTCGAACGGCCCTTAACTATAGCTCCACGACTCAGGAACATCCATAATTGCACACACGAGTGTTGTCTTTGGCGCACGGCCGGATCCACGTGCATCCTACGGCTCTCGGCACCCGGTTCAAGCACACCCGTACACCATGGTTAAGCTATTTTGATGCCTCTCACCTCTCCACCATAGAGTTTTCCTTCACCCGAGAGCCTGAAGGGCCCTTAACCATGGCTCCACGGCAGTAAAACTGCCACATTTGCACACACGACCATCTTTGCCGCATGGTCGGTTCCAACGCGTCCTATGGCTCCGGCCTTTGAGTCAAGCAAGCCCGTACACCATGGTTGAGGCATTTTGACACCTCGGCCTCTCTACCATAGCATTTGTTGCCACTCGAGAGCACGAACGGCCCTTAACCTTGGCTTCACGGCTCCGAAGCGCCATATTTGCACACACGACTTTTCTTTGCCGCACGGCCGGTTCCTATGCGTCCTACGGCTCCTCGCACCAAGTCAAGCACGCCCATGCACCATGGTTAAGGCATTTTAACACCTTTGGCCTCTCCACCACGGCGTTTATTACCGCCCCGAGAACCCGAATGGCCCTTAACCATGGCTCCACGGCTCTAGAAGCGCCATATTTGCACACACGACTATGCTACCGCACGGCCCGGTTCTGCATGTCCTATAGCTCTCGACACTAGGTCAAGCACGACCGTATGCCATGGTTAAGGCGTTTTGACGCCTCGGCCTCACCACCACAATATTTGTCATCACCGAGAGCCCGAACGGCCCTTAACTATAGCTCCACGACTCGAACATCCATAATTGCACACACGACCGTCTTGCCGCACGGCGGATCCGGTGCATCCTACGGCTCTCGGCACCGGGTCAAGCATGCCGTACGCCATGGTTAAGCCATTTTGATGCGTCTCACCTCTCCACCATAGAGTTTTTCATCACCCGAGAGCCCGAAGGGCCCTTAACCACGGCTCCACGGCTGCAAAAGCGCCATATTTGCACACACGACCATGCTGCCCGCACGGTCGGTTCCAACGCATCCTATGGCTCTCGGACGCGAGTCAAGCATGCCCGTACGCCATGGTTAAGGCATTTTGACACCTCTAGCCTCTCTACCATAGCGTTTGCCATCGCTCGAGAGCACGAACGGCCCTTAACCTTGGCTCCACGGCTCGGAAGCGCCATATTTGCACACACGACCATCTGCCGCACGGTCGGTTCAACGCATCCTATGGCTCGGCACCGAGTCAAGCATGTCCGTACGGCATGGTTAAGGCATTTTGACACCTCTAGCCTATCCACCACAGCGTTTGTTGCCCGAGAACCCGAATGGCCCTTAACCATGGCTCCACGGCTCTAGAACTGCCATATTTGCACATACGAATATGCTACCGCACGGCCGGTTCGTGCGCGTCCTACGGCTCTTGACACTAGGTCAAGCATGACCGTATGCCATGGTTAAGGCGTTTTGATGCCTCGGCCTCACCATCACAATGTTTGTCATCACCGAGAGCACGAACGGCCCTTAACTACAGCTCCACGACTCGAACATCCATAATTGCACACGACTGTGCTGCCACACGGTCGGATCCTGTGCATCCTATGGCTCTCGGCACCGGGTCAAGCACCATACGCCATGGTTAAGCCATTTTGATGCCTCTCACCTCTCCACCATAGAGTTTTCCATCACTGAGAGCACGAAGGGCCCTTAACCATGCCTCCTTGCTCCAAAGCTGCCATATTTGCACACTCGACCATCTTTGCCACACGGTCGGTTCCAACGCATTTTATGGCTCCGGCTACGAGTCAAGCATTCTGTACGCCATAGTTAAGGCATTTTGACACCTCTAGCCTCTCTACCATAGTGTTTGCCATCACTCGAGAGCACTGAACGGCACTTAACCTCGGCTCACGGCTCGAGAACGCCATATTTGCACACACGACTTTGCTGCCGCACGGCCGGTTCCTGCGCATCCTACGGCCCCTCGCACCAAGTCAAGCACGCCCATGCACTATGGTTAAGGTGTTTTGACACGGCCTCTCGACCACAGCATTTATTGCTGCCCAAGAACCCGAATGGCCCTTAACCATGGCTCCACCGCTCTAGAGCTGCCATATTTGCACACACGACTATGCTACCGCACTGCCCGGTTCCTACGTGTCCTCTGACTCTCGACACTAGGTCAAGCACGACCGTATGCCATGGTTAAGGCATTTTGACACCTCTGGCCCCACCACCACAATGTTTGTCATCACCCGAGAGCCCGAACGGCCCTTAACTATAGCTCCACGACTCCGAACATCCATAATTGCACACACCGCATGTCTTGGCGCACGCCGGATCTGTGCATCCTACGGCTCTCGGCACCGGTTCAAGCACACCCGTACGCCATGGTTAAGCCATTTTGATGGATCTCACCTCTCCACCATAGAGTTTTCCATCACCGAGAGCCGAAGGGCCCTTAACCATGGCTCACGACGCAAAACTGCCACATTTGCAAATATGGCGGTTTGCAGCCGTGAGGTGTGGTTAAGGGCCCTTCGGGCTCTCGGGTGATGAAAAACTCTATGGTGGAGTGGTGAGAGGCATAAAAATGGCTTAACCATGGCGTACGGGCGTGCTTGACCCGGTGCCGAGAGCCGTAGGATGCACAGGATCCGGCTGTGCGCAAAGACAAGCCGTGTGTGCAATTATGGATGTTCGAGTCGTGGAGCTATAGTTAAGGGCCGTTCGGGCTCTCGGGTGATGACAAATATTGTGGTAGTGAGGCCAGAGGCGTCAAAACGCCTTAACCATGGCATACGTTCGTGCTTGACCTAGTGTCGAGAGCTATAGGACATGCAGGAACTAGCTGTGCGGTAGCATAGTCGTGTGTGCAAATATGGCAGTTCTAGAGCAGTGGAGCCATGGTTAAGGGCCATTCAGGTCCTCGGACGGTAATAAACGCTGTGGTAGAGAGGCCAAAGGTGTTAAAATGCCTTAACCATGGTGCATGGGCGTGCTTGACTTGGTGCGAGGAGCCGTAGGACGCATAGGAACCGGCCGTGCGGCAAAGAAAGTCGTGTGTGCAAATATGGCGCTTCCGGGAGCCGTGGAGCCGAGGTTAAGTGCCGTTCGTGCTCTCGAGTGACGGCAAATGCTATGGTAGAGAGGCCAGAGGTGTCAAAATGCCTTAACCATGGCGTACGGGCTTGCTTGACTCAGTGCGGGAGCCATAGGACGCGTTGGAACCGACCGTGCGGCAGCATGGTCGTGTGTGCAAATGTGGCGCTTTACCGCCGTGGAGCCATGGTTAAGGGCCCCTTCAAGCTCTCGGGTGATGGAAAACTCTATGGTGGAGAGGTGAGAGGCATCAAAATGGCTTAAGCATGGCGTACGGGTGTGCTTGAACCGGTGCCGAGAGCCGTAGGATGCGTGATCCGGCCGTGCGCGGCAAAGACGCCGTGTGTGCAATTATGGATGTTCTGGAGTCGTGGAGCTATAGTTAAGGGCCGTTCGGGCTCTCGGGTGATGACAAACATTGTGGTGGTGGGGCCAAAGGTGTCAAAACGCCTTAACCATGGCATACGGTCGTGCTTGACCTAGTGTCGAGAGCTATAGGACATGCAGGAACTGGCTGTGCGGTAGCATAGTCGTGTGTGCAAATATGGCAGTTCTAGAGCTGTGGAGCCATGGTTAAGGGCCATTCGGGTTCTCGGGCGGTAATAAATGCTGTGGTGAGAGGCCAAAGGTGTTAAAACGCCTTAACCATGGTGCATGGGCGTGCTTGACTTGGTGCGAGGAGCCGTAGGACGCATAGGAACCGGCCGTGCGGCAGCAAAGTCGTGTGTGCAAATATGGTAGTTCTGGAGCCATGGAGCCGAGGTTAAGGGCCGTTTAGGCTCTCGAGCGATGACAAACGCTATGGTAGAGAGGCCAGAGGTGTCAAAATGCCTTAACCATAGCGTACGGGCTTGCTTGACTCAGTGCCGGGAGCCATAGGACGCGTTGGAACCGACCATGCGGCAGCATGGTCGTGTGTGCAAATGTGAAAACTGCCGTGGAGCCATGGTTAAGGGCCCTTCGGGTTCTTGGGCGGCAACAAATGCTGTGGTCGAGAGGCCAGCGGTGTCAAAATGCCTTAACCATAGTGCATTGGCATGCTTGACTTGGTGCGAGGAGCCGTAGGATGCGCAGGAACCGTGCGGGCAAAGAAAAGTCGTGTGTGCAAATATGGCGTTCGGAGCCGTGGAGCCGAGGTTAAGTGCCGTTCGAGGCTCTCGAGTGATGGCAAATGCTATGGTAGAGAGGCCGAGAGGTGTCAAAATGCCTTAACCATGGCGTACGTGCATGCTTGACTCAGAGCCGGAGCCATAAAATGCGTTGGAAGCGACCGTGCGAAGCATGGTCGAGTGTGCAAATATGGCGTTTTGGAGCCGTGGAGGCATGGTTAAGGGCCCTTCGGCTCTCGGGTGATGGAAAACTCTATGGTGGAGAGGTGAGAGGCATCAAAATGGCTTAACCATGGCGTGTGCGGCGTGCTTGACCCGGTGCCGAGAGCCATAGGATGCACGGGATCCGCCGTGCGGCAAAGCACGGTCGTGTGTGCAATTATGGATGTTCGGAGTCGTGGAGCTGTAGTTAAGGGCCGTTCGGGCTCTCGGGTGATGACAAACATTGTGGTGGTGAGGCCGGAGGCATCAAAGCGCCTTAACCATGGCATACGGTCATGCTTGACCTAGTGTCAAGAGCCGTAGGACACGCACGAACCGGGCTGTGCGGTAGCATATTCGTGTGTGCAAATATGGCAGTTCTAGAGTGTGGAGCCATGGTTAAGGGCCATTCGGGTTCTCAGCGACAACAAACGCTGTGGTGGAGAGGCTAGAGGTGTCAAAATGCCTTAACCATGGCGTAGGGCATGCTTGACTCGGTGCCGGGAGCCATAGGATGCGTTGGAACCGACCGTGCGGCAAAGCATGGTCGTGTGTGCAAATATGGCGCTTCCGGGAGCCGTGGAGCCAAGGTTAAGGGCCGTTCGGGCTCTCGAGCGATGGCAAACGCTATGGTAGAGAGGCCAGAGGTGTCAAAATGCCTTAACCATGGCGTACGGGCATGCTTGACTCGTCTGCCGAGAGCCGTAGGATGCGTTGGAACCGACCGTGCGACAGCATGGTCGTGTGTGCAAATATGGCAGTTTTGCAGCCGTGGAGCCGTGGTTAAGGGCCCTTCAGGCTCTCGGGTGATGAAAAACTCTATGGTGGAGAGGTGAGAGGCATAAAAATGGCTTAACCATGGCGTACGGGCGTGCTTGACCCGGTGCCGAGAGCCGTAGGATGCACAGGATCCGGCCGTGCGGCAGCACAGTCGTGTGTGCAATTATGGATGTTCTGGAGTCGTGGAGCTATAGTTAAGGGCCGTTCGGGCTCTCGGGTGATGACAAATATTGTGGTGGTGAGGCCGAGGTGTCAAAACGCCTTAACCATGGCATACGGTCGTGCTTGACCTAGTGTCGAGAGCTATAGGACATGCGAGGAACCGGGCCGTGCGGTAGCATAGTCGTGTGTGCAAATATGGCGGTTCTAGAGCCGTGGAGCCATGGTTAAGGGCCATTCGGTTCTCGGGCGGTAATAAATGCCGTGTGGTGGAGAGGCCAAAGGTGTTAAAATGCCTTAACCATGGTGCATGGGCGTGCTTGACTTGGTGCGAGGAGCCGTAGGACGATAGGAACCGCCATGCGCAAAGAATGTCGTGTGTGCAAATATGGCGTTCGGAGGCGTGGAGCCGAGGTTAAGGGCCGTTCAGGATCTCGAGCGACGACAAATGCTATGGTAGAGAGGCCGAGGTGTCAAAATGCCTTAACCATGGCGTGTGCATGCTTGACTCGGTGCCGGGAGCCATAGGATACGTTGGAACCGACCGTGCGGTGGCGGCATGGTCGTGTGTGCAAATATGGCGTTACGGAGCCGTGGAGCCAAGGTTAAGGGCCGTTCAGGCTCTCGAGCGATGGCAAATGCTATGGTAGAGAGGCCGAGGTGTCAAAATGCCTTAACCATGGCGTACGGGCATGCTTGACTCGTGCCGAGAGCCATAGGATGCGTTGGAACCGACCGTGCGGCCGCATGGTCGTGTGTGCAAATATGGCGTTTTGCCCGTGGAGCCGTGGTTAAGGGCCCTTCAAGCTCTCGGGTGATGAAAAACTCTATGGTGGAGAGGTGAGAGGCATCAAAATGGCTTAACCATGGCGTACGGGCGTGCTTGACCCGGTGCCGAGAGCCGTATGATGCACAGGATCCGGTTGTGCGGCAGCACAGTCGTGTGTGCAATTAGGGATGTTCTGGAGTCGTGGAGCTATAGTTAAGGGCCGTTCAGGCTCTCGGGTGATGACAAATATTGTGGTGGTCAGGCCAGAGGCGTCAAAATGCCTTTACCATGGCATACGGTCGTGCTTGACCTAGTGTCGAGAGCTATGGGACATGCAGGAACTGGCTGTGCGGTAGCATAGTCATGTGTGCAAATATGGCAGTTCTAGAGCTGTGGAGCCATGGTTAAGGGCCATTCGGGTTCTCGGGCGGTAATAAACGCTGTGTTGGAGAGGCCAAAGGTGTTAAAACGCCTTAACCATGGTGCATGGGCGTGCTTGACTTGGTGCGAGGAGCCGTAGGACGCATAGGAACCTGGCCGTGCGGCAAAGAAAGTCGTGTGTGCAAATATGGCGGTTCGGAGCCATGGAGCCGAGGTTAAGGGCCATTCAGGCTCTCGAGCGATGACAAATGCTATGGTAGAGAGGCCAGAGGTGTCAAAATGCCTTAACCATGGCGTACGGGCTTGCTTGACTTAGTGCCGGGAGCCATAGGACGCGTTGGAACCGACCATGTGGCAGCATGGTCGTGTGTGCAAATGTCGCAGTTTTACTGCCGTGGAGCCATGGTTAAGGGCCCTTCAGGCTCTCGGGTGATGGAAAACTCTATGGTAGAGAGGTGAGAGGCATCAAAATGGCTTAACCATGGCGTACGGGTGTCCTTGAACCGGTGCCGAGAGCCGTAGGATGCACAAGATCCGGCCGTGCTCCAGCACAGTCGTGTGTGCAATTATGGATGTTCTGGAGTCGTGGAGCTATAGTTAAGGGCCGTTCGAGCTCTCGGGTGATGACAAACATTGTGGTGGTGGGGCCAGAGGTGTCAAAACGCCTTAACCATGGCATACGGTCGTGCTTGACCTAGTGTCGAGAGCTGTAGGACACGTAGGAACCGGCTGTGCGGTAGCATAGTCGTGTGTGCAAATATGGCAGTTTTAGAGCGGTGGAGCCATGGTTAAGGGCCATTCGGGTTCTTGGGCGGCAACAAATGCGTGGTCGAGAGGCCAGCGGTGTCAAAACGCCTTAACCATAGTGCATGGGCGTGCTTGACTTGGTGCGAGGAGCCGTAGGATGCGCAGGAACCGCCGTGCGGCAAAGCAAAGTCGTGTGTGCAAATATGGCAGTTACGGAGCCGTGGAGCCGAGGTTAAGTGCCGTTCGGGCTCTCGAGTGATGGCAAACTCTATGGTAGAGAGGCCGGAGGTGTCAAAATGCCTTAACCATGGCGTATGTGCATGCTTGACTCGAGCCGGAGCCATAAAATGCGTTGGAACCGACCGTGCGGCAAAGCATGGTCGAGTGTGCAAATATGGCAGTTTTGGAGCCGTGGAGGCATGGTTAAGGGCCCTTCAGGCTCTCAGGTGATAGAAAACTCTATGGTGGAGAGGTGAGAGGCATCAAAATGGCTTAACCATGGCGTACGGCGTGCTTGACCGGTGCCGAGAGCCATAGGATGCACGGGATCCGACCGTGCGGCAAAGACGGTCGTGTGTGCAATTATGGATGTTCTGGAGTCGTGGAGCTGTAGTTAAGGGCCGTTCGGGCTCTCGGGTGATGACAAACATTGTGGTGGTGAGGCCGACGCATCAAAACGCCTTAACCATGGCATACGGTCATGCTTGACCTAGTGTCAAGAGCTGTAGGACACGCACGAACCGGCCGTGCGGTAGCATATTCGTGTGTGCAAATATGGCGGTTCTAGAGCCGTGGAGCCATGGTTAAGGGCCATTCGGGTTCTCAGGCGGCAACAAACGCCGTGGCTTGGAGAGGCTATAGGTGTCAAAATGCCTTAACCATGGCGTACGGGCATGCCCGACTCGGTGCCGGGAGCCATAGGATGCGTTGAACCGACCGTGCGGCAGCATGGTCGTGTGTGCAAATATGGCGTTCCGGGAGCCGTGGAGCCAAGGTTAAGGGCCGTTCGGGCTCTCAAGCGATGGCAAACGCTATGGTAGAGGGGCCAGAGGCGTCAAAATGCCTTAACCATGGTGTACGGGCATGCTTGACTCGGTGCCGAGAGCCATAGGATGCGTTGGAACCGACCGTGCAAAAAGCATGGTCGTGTGTGCTAATATGGCGTTTTGCGGCCGTGGAGCCGTGGTTAAGGGCCCTTCGGGCTCTCGGGTGATGAAAAACTCTATGGTGGAGAGGTGAGAGGCATCAAAATGGCTTAACCATGGCGTACGGGTGTGCTTGAACCGGTGCCGAGAGCCGTGGGATGCACAGATCCGGCCGTGCGCCGGCACGGTCGTGTGTGCAATTATGGATGTTCTGGAGTCGTGGAGCTATAGTTAAGGGCCATTCGGGCTCTCGGGTGATGACAAACATTGTGGTGGTGGGGCTAGAGGTGTCAAAACGCCTTAACCATGGCATACGGTCGTGCTTGACCTAGTGTCGAGAGCCGTAGGACACGTAGGAACCGGCCGTGCGGTAGCATAGTCGTGTGTGCAAATATGGCAGTTCTAGAGCGGTGGAGCCATGGTTAAGGGCCATTCGGGTTCTTGGGCGGCAACAAATGCTGTGGTTGAGAGGCCAGCGGTGTCAAAACGCCTTAACCATAGTGCATGGGCGTGCTTGACTTGGTGCGAGGAGCCGTAGGATGCGCAGGAACCGGCCGTACGGCAGCAAAGTCGTGTGTGCAAATATGGCAGTTCTGGAGCCGTGGAGCCGAGGTTAAGTGCCATTCAGGCTCTCAAGTGATAGCAAACGCTATGGTAGAGAGGCCAGAGGTGTCAAAATGCCTTAACCATGGCGTACAGGCATGCTTGACTCAGAGCCGGGAGCCATAAAATGCGTTGGAACCGACCGTGCGGCAGCATGGTCGAGTGTGCAAATATGGCAGTTTTGGAGCCGTGGAGGCATGGTTAAGGGCCGTTCGGGCTCTCGGGTGATGGAAAACTCCATGGTGGAGAGGTGAGAGGCATCAAAATGGCTTAACCATGGCGTACATGCGTGCTTGACCCGGTGCCGAGTGCCATAGGATGCACGGGATCCGGACCGTGCGGCAAAGCACGGTCGTGTGTGCAATTATGGATGTGCGGGAGTCGTGAGTCTGTAGTTAAGGGCCATTCGGGCTCTCGGGTGATGACAAACATTGTGGTGGTGAGGCCAGATGCATCAAAATGCCTTAACCATGGCATACGGTCATGCTTGACCTAGTGTCAAGAGCTGTAGGACACGCACGAACCGGGCTGTGCGGTAGCATATTCGTGTGTGCAAATATGGCGGTTCTAGAGCTGTGGAGCCATGGTTAAGGGCCATTCGGGTTCTTAGGCGGCAACAAACGCTGTGGTGGAGAGGCTAGAGGTGTCAAAATGCCTTAACCATGGCGTACGGGCATGCTTGACTCGGTGCCGGGAGCCATAGGATGCGTTGAACCGACCGTGCGGCGGCATGGTCGTGTGTGCAAATATGGCATTCGGAGCCATGGAGCCAAGGTTAAGGGCCGTTCGGGCTCTCGAGCGATGGCAAACGCTATGGTAGAGAGGCCAGAGGTGTCAAAATGCCTTAACCATGGCGTACGGGCATGCTTGACTCAGTGCCGAGAGCCATAGGATGCGTTGGAACCGACCGTGCGGCAGCATGGTCGTGTGTGCAAATATGGCAGTTTTGCAGCCGTGGAGCTGTGGTTAAGGGCCCTTCAGGCTCTCGGGTGATGAAAAACTCTATGGTGGAGAGGTAAGAGGCATCAAAATGGCTTAACCATGGCGTACGGGCGTGCTTGACCCATTGCCGAGAGCCGTAGGATGCACGGGATCCAGGCGGCGGCACGTCGTGTGTGCAATTATGGATGTTCAGAGTCGTGGAGCTATAGTTAAGGGCCGTTCGGGCTCTTGGGTGATGACAAATATTGTGGTGGTGAGGCCGGAGGCATCAAAACGCATTAACCATGGCATACGGTCGTGCTTGACCTAGTGTCGAGAGCTATAGGACATGCGAGGAACCGGGCCGTGCGGTAGCATAGTCGTGTGTGCAAATATGGCGGTTCTAGAGGTTCTTTGTGGAGCCATGGTTAAGGGCCATTCGTGTTCTCGGGCGGTAATAAACGCTGTGGTGGAGAGGCCAAAGGTGTTAAAACACCTTAACCATGGTGCATGGGCGTGCTTAACTTGGTGCGAGGAGCCGTAGGACGCATAGGAACCGGCCGTGCGGCAGCAAAGTCGTGTGTGCAAATATGGCAGTTCTGGAGCCGTGGAGCCGAGGTTAAGGGCCGTTCAGGCTCTCGAGCGACGACAAATGCTATGGTAGAGAGGCCAGAGGTGTCAAAACGCCTTAACCATGGCATACGGTCGTGCTTGACCTAGTGTCGAGAGCTGTAGGACACGTAGGAACCGGCTGTGCGGTAGCATAGTCGTGTGTGCAAATATGGCAGTTCTAGAGCGGTGGAGCCATGGTCAAGGGCCATTCGGGTTCTTGGGCAGCAACAAATGCTGTGGTCGAGAGGCCAGCGGTGTCAGAACGCCTTAACCATAATGCATGGGCGTGCTTGACTTGGTGCGAGGAGCCGTAGGATGCGCAGGAACCGGCCGTGCGGCAGCAAAGTCGTGTGTGCAAATATGGCAGTTCTGGAGCCGTGGAGCCGAGGTTAAGTGCCGTTCAGGCTCTCGAGTGATGGCAAACGCTATGGTAGAGAGGCCAGAGGTGTCAAAATGCCTTAACCATGGCGTACATGCATGCTTGACTCAGAGCCGGGAGCCATAAAATGCGTTGGAACCGACCGTGCGGCAGCATGGTCGAGTGTGCAAATATGGCAGTTTTGGAGCCATGGAGGCATGGTTAAGGGCCCTTCAGGCTCTCAGGTGATGGAAAACTCTATGGTGGAGAGGTGAGAGGCATCAAAATGGCTTAACCATGGCGTATGGGCGTGCTTGACCCGGTGCCGAGAGCCATAGGATGCACAGGATCCGGCCGTGCGGCAAAGCACGTCGTGTGTGCAATTATGGATGTTCGGAGTCGTGGAGCGTAGTTAAGGGCCGTTCGGGCTCTTGGGTGATGACAAACATTATGGTGGTGAGGCCAGAGGCATCAAAACGCCTTAACCATGGCATGCGGTCATGCTTGACCTAGTGTCAAGAGTCTGTAGGACACGCACGAACCGGGCCGTGCGGTAGCATATTCGTGTGTGCAAATATGGCAGTTCTAGAGCTGTGGAGCCATGGTTAAGGGCCATTCGGGTTCACGGCGGCAACAAACGCTGTGGTGGAGAGGCTAGAGGTGTCAAAATGCCTTAACCATGGCGTACGGGCATGCTTGACTCGGTGCCGGGAGCCATAGGATGCGTTGGAACCGGACCGTGCGCGGCATGGTCGTGTGTGCAAATATGGCGGTTCGGGAGCCGTGGAGCCAAGGTTAAGGGCCGTTCAGGCTCTCGAGCGATGGCAAACGCTATGGTAGAGAGGCCAGAGGTGTCAAAATGCCTTAACCATGGTGTACGGGCATGCTTGACTCAATGCCGAGAGCCATAGGATGCGTTGGAACCGACCGTGCGGCAGCATGGTCGTGTGTGCAAATATAGCAGTTTTGCAGCCATGGAGCTGTGGTTAAGGGCCCTTCAGGCTCTCAGGTGATGAAAAACTCTATGGTGGAGAGGTGAGAGGCATCAAAATGGCTTAACCATGGCGTACGGGCGTGCTTGACCCGGTGCCGCGAGCCGTAGGATGCACAGGATCCGGCTGTGCGGCAGCACAGTCGTGTGTGCAATTATGGATGTTCTGGAGTTCTGGAGCTATAGTTAAGGGCAGTTCAGGCTCTCGGGTGATGACAAATATTGTGGTGGTGAGGCCAGTGGCGTCAAAACACCTTAACCATGGCATACGGTCGTGCTTGACCTAGTGTCGAGAGCTATAGGACATGCAGGAACTGGCTGTGCGGTAGCATAGTCGTGTGTGCAAATATGGCAGTTCTAGAGCTGTGGAGCTATGGTTAAGGGCCATTCGGGTTCTCGGGTGGTAATAAATGCTGTGGTGGAGAGGCCAAAGGTGTTAAAATGCCTTAACCATGGTGCATGGGCGTGCTTGACTTGGTGCGAGGAGCCGTAGGACGCATAGGAACCGGCCGTGCGGCAGCAAATTAGTGTGTGCAAATATGGCAGTTCTGGAGCCGAGGTTAAGGGCCGTTCAGGCTCTCGAGCGATGACAAATGCTATGGTAGAGAGGCCAGAGGTGTCAAAATGCCTTAACCATGGCGTACGTTCTTGCTTGACTCAGTGCCGGGAGCCATAGGACGCGCTGGAACAGACCATGCGGTAGCATGGTTGTGTGTGCAAATGTGGCAGTTTTACTGCCGTGGAGCCATGGTTAAGGGCCCTTCAGACTCTCGGGTGATGGAAAACTCTATGGTGGAGAGGTGAGAGGCATCAAAATGGCTTAACCATGGCGTACGGGTGTGCTTGAACCGGTGCCGAGAGCCGTAGGATGCACAGGATCCGGCCGTGCGCCAGCACAGTTGTGTGTGCAATTATGGATGTTCTGGAGTCGTGGAGCTATAGTTAAGGGCCGTTCGGGCTCTCGGGTGATGACAAACATTGTGGTGGTGGGGCCAGAGGTGTCAAAACGCCTTAACCATGGCATACGGTCGTGCTTGACCTAGTGTCGAGAGCCGTAGGATGCGCAGGAACCGGCCGTGCGGCAGCAAAGTCGTGTGTGCAAATATGGCAGTTCTGGAGCCGTGGAGCCATGGTTAAGGGCCATTCGGGTTCTTGGGCGGCAACAAATGCTGTGGTCGAGAGGCCAGCGGTGTCAAAACGCCTTAACCATAGTGCATGGGCGTGCTTGACTTGGTGCGAGGAGCCGTAGGATGCGCAGGAACCGCCGTGCGGCGGCAAAGAAAGTCGTGTGTGCAAATATGGCAGTTCTGGAGCCGTGGAGCCGAGGTTAAGTGCCGTTCAGGCTCTCGAGTGACAGCAAACGCTATGGTAGAGAGGCCAGAGGCGTCAAAATGCCTTAACCATGGTGTACAGGCATGCTTGACTCAGAGCCGGGAGCCATAAAATGCGTTGGAACTGACCGTGCGGCAGCATGGTCGAGTCTGCAAATATGGCAGTTTTGGAGCCGTGGAGGCATGGTTAAGGTCCCTTCAGGCTCTCAGGTGATGGAAAATTCTATGGTGGAGAGGTGAGAGGCATCAAAATGGCTTAACCATGGCGTACAGGCGTGCTTGACCAGGTGCCGAGAGCCATAGGATGCACAGGATCCGACCGTGCGGCAGCACAGTCGTGTGTGCAATTATGGATGTTCTGGAGTCGTGGAGCTGTAGTTAAGGGCCGTTCAGGCTCTCGGACGATGACAAACATTGTAGTGGTGAGGCCAGAGTCATCAAAATTCCTTAACCATGGCATACGGTCATGCTTGACCTAGTGTCAAGAGCTGTAGGACACGCACGAACCGGCTGTGCGGTAGCATATTCGTGTGTGCAAATATGGCAGTTCTAGAGCTGTGGAGCCATGGTTAAGGGCCATTCAGGTTCTCAGGCGGCAACAAACGCTGTGGTGGAGAGGCTAGAGGTGTCAAAATGCCTTAACCATGGCGTACGGGCATGCTTGACTCAGTGCCAGGAGCCATAGGATGCGTTGGAACTGACCGTGCGGCAGCATAGTCGTGTGTGCAAATATGGCAGTTCTGGAGCCTGTTGACACTTCTTAGCGTAAGCAGATAAATCCGCAAGCGCACGGAGTACGATGTCGCTTTCACCCGGGAGTATTCCAGAGTATCGATTTCCACGGGGAACGTGAAGTGTACTAGAGAATCAAGGCCGTCCAAGGATAAAGGTAAGAAAAGAAAGATATAAATATTTTTGGTGGGTGGAGAGGAACCTTATAATGTCTTCTAAGTTGATTGGGTGATCAAAATCAGGCTTACTACACTCTACTTACTATGGAGCAACAGTACCTTTCCGACTCTCGAAAGAGATTGGGAATAAGTAGTCGGGGGAAGGCTGCCAAAAAGCTCTACGAAACACCAACCCGAACGTGGTGGAATACAAAGGCTTGACAGAGCTGTCACCTCTGGGGCTACCACAACTATCCGTGGGATTGGGCGCAAACTCAGGTAAACCCTAGTCTAGACACCGCGTCTACACTAGCATTTACTACTCTAATTACCTCGAGAATAACTAGAGCACTCAAATACAAGCGGAGTTCAAGTAAATAGAATAAAGTATAATTAAATAAAGAACTGAACTTAGAAATAATAATTGTAGAACCGGAGAGTAGCCGGAAGACGAACTAGATGCTGCAAAAGTACAATGTTGAGGAAGATCTGACAGATCCGGCTCCTCCTCAGCTCTCTCCTCCTCTCTCTCCCTATTTTCTAGATACAACTAGATGAACTAGAACTAGAACTAGATGAACTAGAGCTAGATCTAGATGAACTAGAGGGACCTTCTTCTACTTGGATGGAGGATGAAACCCTAGCTTTTGATCTGTAGAAGAATAATGATGGAAAACCCTAGGGGGGCGCCCTCCTTATATAGCCCTGGGTGGAGTAGCCCCTAAGGAATCGCCACGTCATCGATCCGCATCACGTTTATTCTTCACCATTGGATGAAACCGACCTAGATGGGCGGTGGAGATCATCAGCATAATCTTGGAATATTCCCTGGTCGATTCCCGTAGAAAACCGGCCAAGAACCGGCCCCTAAGGGCCTGAACCGGAGGTAAACCGGTCGAAACCGCCTCGATCGTTTTTCGGAGAACTCGGAAGCTTCCGCCGATTGGACCGGCCAAACTGGGCCTGGAACCGCGGCCCAGCCGCTCCGAACCGCGCCTGCACACGCGAACCGGCCGGACGGCCTCTCTGCTCCCGCCACGTGGCCTGCCGGCCCGCCGAACCGCGGCTCGCTCTCCCGCCCGCGCGGACGCGCGCGCGCTGGCGTGGCCGACCGCCCGCCACGCGTCGTCGCCGCATTGGCCAAGGGGCCGGCTGCTGTCTCCTGCATGCGTGGGGATGGGGAGCAGGGCCGCCACGCGGCAGCCCGCCATTGGTTCGTGCTGCGCCTGCTCCCACGTGGGGGACAGCCGCCGCTGCCACCCGGGGCCCGCTGTCAGCGCCTGCTGCTGTCAGAGGTGGCAGCGCCTGACACCGTGGGTCCCGCTCGTCAGTTTGTGTCTGCTGATGTCAACATTTCATGTGAAACTTCCCTTGTTGATATCTTTTTATTCCGGACTCCAAACATAGCAAATAATATATCCATTTCGATCAGCGCGACGAGCCCTTCGCAATGGTGTAGTCCAATTCATCATTTGAGATACTTTTATTCGATGACATTATTCATTTTAGCTCTATTCCTGTGTAAGCCCTGCAAAATATAGGTGCACCAAAACTCGTGGAATTTGTTAGTTCAAACCTCTAGACCTATGCTGGTGATCATCTTTTTACAGTTATAGAAGTTACGTTGACGGTTAAAAATTGATGTTAACTACCGTCAACAAACTCCCCCAAGCTTAACCTTTGCTCGTCCCTGAGCAAAGCTAAACTCAGAAAAGGATCAGGAGTTGCTACAATGCTTTCACGCCTCAAAAGTACACATGCGTTCAAACAGGAACTCTCTTCCGGATTAGAGTAAACTATTCTGACTTCAAACTTACCCATGTTACCTTCCACCATGGGGCTTGTAGCCTTTACTTGGGTCTTGAGCAGTTGAAAGACGAACGGTCAAGTCAAGCACTATGTCTCAAGCTCTTTGATCTACCTTCATTCCGGGAGTTTTGCAAGATTTTCAAATAAAACTCGAGATTCCTTGTATGACCCTCTCAAGTCTCTCATATGTGGTATTTGGATCCTTACCAAGGCATTAATGGTGTATGCCTTCTCTCTTCTCTCAAGATATGTGGTATTTTTGGCATAAGGCATAGTAACATTGTGCCTTCACTCTCTCACCCTACCTCTAATAGGCTTATGTGGAGTTGTAGGTGAGAGCTTATACATATGTTGCATAGTCAAACCATGGATCCGAAGAAACTGGACATACAATCAAATCAAGATGTGCATGTGTGTGGTCCTATATATGGGTTAAGTGGATGTATGGTGGTAGTGGAAAATGATGATGATAAGTATAAGAAGAAATGAAGGGGGTAAAAGGGATGATAATGGTGAACACCTAATTCTACTTTTGCTCCTTGAAGAAATGTATACCTCCCTTGAAATTGAACCATGAAGAATTTAGATAGAACTTGGACAGCTGAAAATCTCACTTATGATGGGACACTCCTTCTTGCTCTTCTCTTCTCTCTTTTTTTTTCTTCTTTCTTTTTTTTCCTTTTTTTTTCTAATGAAGCACCTTGGTCTTTTCTTTGAAAATATTGATGAAGCACCTTGATCTCTTCCTTGAAAACATTGACGGAGGTAGCAGCAACGGATACTTGGAGCTTTATTGGATAACAGAAGGGCTAGCAATGGATGAAGGGATATTTTTTTATGCTCACTCCCAGTGTAGGAGTAGAACAATTTTGGGATGTGTCTAATGAATGAATATGGTGGCGCATAATTCCAGGGTAGAAGTAGCGAGGGGTGCATGATGTATGTGTGTGTGGTCTTGACTTTAACTGTATGACGAGTTTCTAAGGATCAACACAATCGACCACACTCATAGCATAAGTAAGTATAAGTGGACTTCCTAGTCTATCAAGCATGCATATATGGCAGTGGTAGGAATTTAAACTCTCGTCATACAGGAACTCATCATGCAACAATTTTAATTTTCAAAAGATAAATTCTCGAACTCTAGTATCACTTAGAACAAGATAACAATGACTTTCGAACTTTCCATATCATACCCGTCAACTACCTAGACTTAGATCAAGCATTTGCTACCCACAAGTTTCAGGTTCGAGCAAATCTTAGATCAAAACAAAGTGTGTCCAAAACTTGAGAGAGTTCTAGGTTGAAAACGGGCACTTGAAAGGAATTACGGCGAGCAACTATTCATCATTTCCAAAGAGTTTATTCTAGGAACTTATTTAAGCGAGGCAAAAACTTGTACACCCTCATTTTATTTAACAAACTTAAACATTACCCGGAACTGAATATATATATCAAGCAAATTAAAATAAATAAGAAGGTAACAAGAAACACTTATCTAGATACACGGGGGATGCTCTCCCCCCAATTTGGATGTTGGCATAATCTCTCACTCTTGTGACATGTAGATCTCACTCTTCTCAAACTTTCCAATTCTGCACAACTCAACTAGACAACAAAACTCGTGGAACCGATTAAGTGTTAGGCCTTAGTTGTCTAGAGCGTAAGCGAGGGTTTTTAAATTGGATCATTAAATTGCAAGAATTCAATCACATCAATTTCTTCTATGTTTTCAGGTTCAAGAAAAACTTTCAAACGTTGACCATTTACCTTAAATGTATTACCTATATCATCTTGAAGTGTGATGGCACCATGAGATGCAACTTCAATCACCTTGAATGGTCCTTCCCATTTGCTTCTAAGTTTTCCATGACCGAAGAGCTTTACTCTTGAGTTGAATAATAGAACTTTGTCTCCAGGCTTGAACTCCTTGTGCTTGATTCTCTTGTCATGCCACCTTTTGGTTCTTTCTTTGTAAATCTTGGAGCTGTGATAAGCCTTTTCTCTCCACTCTTCGAGCTCGAGATATTTGCATCGCGATTCTTGCCGGCTAGATGGAGATCCATGTTCCATTTCTTGATTGCCCAGTGAGCTCTAAATTCCAATTCAACAGGCAAGTGGCATGTCTTCCCATATACTAGCTGATAAGGTGACATGCCTATGGGTGTTTTGTATGCAGTCCGGTATGCCCATAGTGCATCATGAAGCTTGTACTTCCATTTCTTTCCCATTTCATCCACGGTCTTCTGTAGGATATTCTTGATTTGCTTATTTGATGTTTCCGCTTGACCGCTTGTTTGGGGATGGTATGGAGTTGCAACATTATGCTTAACTCCATATTCTCGGGGAATTGTTTGAAGCTCTTATCAATGAAATGTGATCCTCCATCACTTATGACCATTCTTGGTGTGCCAAATCTTGGGAATATCACTTCATGGAACATCTTCTTGGCGTTCTTGGAATCGGCTCGACATGGTATTGCTTCTACCCACTTGGACACATAGTCAATTGCCACTAAGATGTACTCAGCATCTCCAGATTTTTGGAATGGTCCCATGTAGTCGATTCCCCAGACATCAAACAACTTACTTGTAGGTTGTTCTGGAGTGGCATTGCATTCCGAGCATTGATGTTTCCATGTTTCTGACATCTGGCACATCTTCTAACAAACTCCTTTGTATCTTGATACATCGTGGGTCAGAAGAATCCGCTTTGCCAGATCTTCGCATGCGTACGGAATGCTCCATAATGTCCTCCATAGGGTGATGCATGACATCTCTCTATGATTTTCATCGCGTCATCCATCGGGACACATCTCCGTAATAATCCATCCGAACGTAAGTCGATAGAGATATGGGTCATCCCATAAGTGGCATCGAGCTTCATATTTAAGCTTTCTCTTATCTCCTCCTGGTGGGACATAACCTCGCAACCAAATAATTCACAATATCCACATACCAAGGGTTGGAGTGTGATACCGCGAGGAGTGTGTCGTCCCTTAGATAATCGTTAATGGGCAACTCGTGTGTTTCCTTATCTTGGAGCCTAGACAAGTGATTGGCTACTTAATTCTCTACTCCTTTCTTATCTCTTATTTCTATATCAAATTCTTGGAGTAAGAGAATCCAGGCGGATCAACCGAGGTTTAGCATCTTTCTTAGTGAGCGGGTATTTAAGTGCGGCATGATCTCGAATAAATGATTACCTTTGCTCCAACTAAGTAAGATCTAAACTTGTCTATTGCAAAGACAACTACCAACAACTCTTTTTCAGTGGTGGCATAATTGAGTTGTGGCCCAGTTAAGGTTTTGCTAGCATAGGATATAGCATAGTGCTTTTTATCCTTTGTTTGGCCGAGAACAGCACCAACAACAAAGTCGCTAGCATCACACATGATCTCAAAGGAAGCGTCAACGGTGGCTGGATGATTGGAGCTGAAATGAGTGCTTGTTTGAGGGTTTGGAAAGATTCATAGCACTCATTGTCAAAGATGAAAGGTGCATCCTTAGCTAAGAGTCTAGTGAGGGGTCTAGCGATTTGAGAAAAGTCTTTGATAAACCGCCTATAGAACCCCGCATGACCTAGAAAGCTTCGGATTCCCTTCACATTTGTGGGAGGTGGAAGTTGTTCAATAACTTCGATCTTTGCTCTATCCACTTCTATCCCACGTTCGGACACTTTGTGTCCTAGCACTATTCCTTCCCCGAACCATAAAATGACATTTTTCCAGTTCGGGACTAAGTACTTTTCTTCACATCGTTGTAAGACTTTGTCTAGATTCTCCAGACAATCATCAAAGGTTGTGCCATAGATGGTGAAGTCATCCATGAACACTTCCATGATTTTCTCGATCATGTCGAGAGAAAATAGACATCATGCACCGTTGGAAAGAAGTCGGAGCATTACATAGTCCGAACGACATTCGTCGGTATGCGAAAGTTCCATATGGGCATGTGAAAGTAGTCTTATTTTGGTCATCAGGGTGGATCGGGATTTGGTGATATCCGGAATACCCATCAAGGAAACAAAAGAAAGAATGCTTTGCAAGCCATTCCAACATCTCATCGATGAAGGGTAACGGGAAGTGGTCTTTCTTTGTAGCCTTGTTAAGTTTCCGGTAGTCTATGCACATTCGCCACCCTATGACAGTGCGCTGAGGAATGAGTTCATTCTTCTCATTTCTAACAACCGTCATTTCCCCTTTCTTTGGTACAACTTGGATAGGGCTAACCCACTCACTATGTGGTACGGGATAAATAATCCCGGCGTGCAAAAGCTTAAGGACCTCTTTGTGAACAACCTCTCGCATTGCATTATTAAGCCTGCGTTGGTGTTCCCTTGATGGTGAGATGTCAGGATCTGTAGGAATACGATGTGTGCATAGTGCAGGACTGATCCCCTTGAGGTCATGGAGTGAGTAGCCTATGGCCGATCTATGTCTTTCTAGGACAGTGACAAGCCTACGGGTTTCTTCTTGGGAAAGCTTGTCACGTATAATAACAGGAGTTTCTGGATTATCATTAAGAAAGACATATTTCAAGCCAAGAGGAAGAGGTTTTAGCTCAATCGAGGGTCGTGGAGGCCACTCAAAGAGGTCTAGCTCAATAGGTTCTGCTAGCTCTTCCTCTTCTTCAATGAAATGTTCAATATCGAATTGTGGTTGGGCCAAGTCTTCTAGAGATGCCATTAAGACTTCCTCAATAGGGTCTTCTTCGGGTTTGGGTTCTACTATCGCATTATGTGAGCGTGCAAGTGAAACATCGATAGTAGAGTTTCCCAACTTTAAATTTAAGAGACATTGTTTTGGTCGCTCTTGAAAGAGTGTCCTTATAGGTACACCAATCAAGACGAACATGTCTGAGGTGTCGTAGATGTGAAAGTCTAGACGGTACTCAGAGCCTCTCATGCACAAGGGAATAGACCTCATGACCCCATAACTTTCTAAAGTAACTCCAGATGGAGTTCTTAAAAGCTTATGAGATGGGATCAAGGATTCGTTGGGGCAAAGTTCTTCGAAAAAGCCTTAGAGACAATGTTCATCCCAACGGTAGGACTATAATAAGCCTTTACGGTGGTCCCCTTAAGGTTGCAACTAAAAATCTCTGAGTGGGTAGTGATACGGGCTACCTCTGTGGATAACTCCGTTTCTGCCAACCACTCATAGCTCATGATGGCCGAAAGTCCTTTAATGTGTTCCATTAAGAAAGGATCATTTGGTGGACCATCATTATCCTCAAATGGCGCAGAGTGCACCAGAGGTTTTACTTGAACTGGAAATTTCGAGGCATTACCAAAATCTTTAAAAAGATCTACCTTGATTTCTGAGAGGAATGTGGAAGGATGGGGCTCATCGACTTCCAATGTGGGTTGTGTTCCCATAGTGGGAGATTCTTTGGCAACTAAATCATTAGAAAAATCTAAAGGAATTTTAGATTCGCTTGCAAGTATCTCCTCTTGTTGGTCGAGATTGGCTCGACTTCGTTTTCTTCTTCGGGAAACTCATCATAAATGCCGAGTGTAGGGGTGTTTTCAAGGATTTTCTCTAGGATAGCTTTCCTTCACTAACGAGTTTGTGTGAGAATGAACCTCGAAGCAATGTCAAGATGTTGAGCAGCTTCCTTGTTAAGACCACGATAAAAGTGATAGTGTAGGACATGGTCGTGCAAGGCAAGGTTTGGACCGAATTGGTGAGGCATGAGAATCTTGCCCAAGCTGCTCCTAGAGTCTCCTTCTCTTTTTTGTTTGAAATTAAGAACTTCTATTCTAAGGTCAGCAATTTTATAAAGAGGGGAAGAATGCGAGACAAAAATTATCTCGAAGTTCAACCCAATTTCCATTTGCACCTTTTATGGAATGAGCATGCCACTTTTTTGCTCTTCCCATTAGGGAGAATGGAAATAATTTCCATTTAAGGGTCTCTTGTGTCATGCCGGCAATAATTCGACAAGAACACAACTGCTCAAATTCCCTAAGGTGGGTGTATGGGTCTTCGTCAGCTAACCCGAGAGAAGGATAACTCCCTAATCATGTCTATGAAAGCGGGGGAAGCTCATAGGCATCCGTAAGAATAGGGTCTCGATGATGGTGAAGGCTCCAACAAGTCACCCCTTGGAGCAAAGAATTTAAAGATAGGAGTGAAATCCATGTGGTAAATGGTGGTTGATGTTTGTGGTGAGGTGAGAATGGTGGTAAAAGAATGAAAAAGGATACACGGGCGAACTTGGTTCTAAACTAGCACGGCCTACCGTTCCCCAAGACAACGGTGCTTTAAAGCTTGTTGACACTTCTTAGCGTAAGCGGAATAAATCCGCAAGCGCACGGAGTACGATGTAGCTTTCACCCGGGAGTATTCCGGAGTATCGATTTCCACGGGAACGTGAAGTGTACTAGAGAATCAAGGCCGTCCAAGGATAAAGGTAAGAAAAGAAAGATATAAATATTTTTGGTGGGTGGAGAGGAACCTTATAATGTCTTCTAAGTTGATTGGGTGATCAAAATCAGGCTTACTACACTCTACTTACTATGGAGCAACAAGTACCTTTCCGACTCTCGAAAGAGATTGGGAATAAGTAGTCGGGGAAGGCTGCCAAAAAGCTCTACGAAACACCAACCCGAACGTGGTGGAATACAAAGGCTTGACAGTAGCTGTCACCTGCAGGGCTACCACAACTATCCGTGGGATTGGGCGCAAACTCAGGTAAAC
The DNA here is from genome assembly GCA_018135685.1 of Themeda triandra. NCBI lineage: Eukaryota > Viridiplantae > Streptophyta > Magnoliopsida > Poales > Poaceae > Themeda > Themeda triandra. Next base: position 29,380 of record JAENPR010002747.1, read on the forward strand.
CCTAGTCTAGACACCGCGTCTACATTAGCATTTACTACTCTAATTACCTCGAGAATAACTAGAGCACTCAAATACAAGTGGAGTTCAAGTAAATAGAATAAAGTATAATTAAATAAAGAACTGAACTTAGAAATAATAATTGTAGAACCCGGAGAGTAGCCGGAAGACGAACTAGATGCTGCAAAAGTACAATGTTGAGGAAGATCCGACGATCCGGCTCCTCCTCGCCTCTCTCCTCCTCTCTCTCCCTATTTTCTAGATACAACTAGACGAACTAGAACTAGAACTAGATGAACTAGAGCTAGATCTAGATGAACTAGAGGGACCCTCTTCTACTTGGATGGAGGATGAAACCCTAGCTTTTGATCCGTAGAAGAATAATGATGGAAAACCCTAGGGGGCGCCCTCCTTATATAGCCCTGGGTGGAGTAGCCCCTAAGGAATCGCCATGTCATCGATCCGCGTCACGTTTATTCTTCACCATTGGATGAAACCGACTTAGATGGGCGGTGGAGATCATAAGCATAATCTTGGAATATTCCCTGGTCGATTCCCGCAGAAAACCGGCCAAGAACCGGCCCCTAAGGGCCTGAACCGGAGGTAAACCGGTCGAAACCGCCTCTGATCTGCTTTCTGGAGAACTCTGGAAGCTTCCGGCCAGTTGGACCGGCCAAACCGGGCCTGGAACCGCGGCCCAGCCGCTCCGAACCGCGCCTGCACCCGCGAACCGGCCGGACGGCCTCTCTGCGCCCGCCACGTGGCCTGCCGGCCTGCCGAACCGCGGCTCGCTCTCCCGCCCGCGCGGACGCGCGCGCGCTGGCGTGGCCGACCGCCCGCCACACGTCGTCGCCGCATTGGCCAAGGGGCCGGCTGCTGTCTCCTGCGTGCGTGGGGATGGGGAGCAGGGCCGCCACGCGGCAGCCGCCATTGGTTCGTCTTTGCGCCGCTCCCACGTGGGGGACAGCCGCCGCTGCCACCCGGGCCCACGTCAGCGCCTGCTGCTGTCAGAGGTGGTAGCGCCTGACACCGTGGGTCCCGCTCGTCAGTTTGTGTCTGCTGATGTCATCATTTCATGTGAAACTTCCCTTGATGATATCTTTTTATTCCGGACTCCAAACATAGCAAATAATATATCCATTTTGATCAGCGCGACGAGCCCTTCGCAATGGTGTAGTCCAATTCATCATTTGAGATACTTTTATTCGATGACATTATTCATTTTAGCTCTATTCCTGTGTAAGCCCTGCAAAATATAGGTGCACCAAAACTCGTGGAATTTGTTAGTTCAAACCTCTAGACCTATGCTGGTGATCATCTTTTTTACAGTTATAGAAGTTACGTTGACGGTTAAAAATTGATGTTAACTACCATCAACAGAGCCATGGAGCCAAGGTTAAGGGCCGTTCAGGCTCTCGAGCGATGGCAAACACTATGGTAGAGAGGCGAGAGGTGTCAAAATGCCTTAACCATAGCGTACGGGCATGCTTGACTCAGTGCCGAGAGCCATAGGATGCGTTGGAACCGACCGTGCGGCAGCATGGTCGTGTGTGCAAATATGGCAGTTTTGCAGCCGTGGAGCTGTGGTTAAGGGCCCTTCAGGCTCTTGGGTGATGAAAAACTCTATGGTGGAGAGGTGAGAGGCATCAAAATGGCTTAACCATGGCGTACGGGCATGCTTGACCCGGTGCCGAGAGCCGTAGGATGCACGGGGATCCGGCCGTGCGGCAAAGCACGCCGTCGTGTGTGCAATTATGGATGTTCGAGTCGTGGAGCTATAGTTAAGGGCCATTCGGGCTCTCGGGTGATGACAAATATTGTGGTGGTAAGGCCGAGGCGTCAAAACGCCTTAACCATGGCATACGGTCGTGCTTGACCTAGTGTCGAGAGCTATAGGACATGCGAACCGGCGTGCGGTAGCATAGTCGTGTGTGCAAATATGGCAGTTCTAGAGTTGTGGAGCCATGGTTAAGGGCCATTCGGGTTCTCGGGCGGCAATAAATGCTGTGGTGGAGAGGCCAAAGGTGTTAAAACGCCTTAACCATGGTGCATGGGCGTGCTTGACTTGGTGCGAGGAGCCGTAGGACGCATAGGAACCGGCCGTGCGGCGGCAAAGTCGCGTGTGCAAATATGGCAGTTACGGAGCCGTGGAGCCGAGGTTAAGGGCCGTTCGGAGCTCTCGAGCGACGACAAATGCTATGGTAGAGAGGCCGAGGTGTCAAAATGCCTTAACCATGGCATACGGGCTTGCTTGACTCGGTGCCGGGAGCCATAGGACGCGTTGGAACCGACCATGCGGCGGCATGGTCGTGTGTGCAAATGTGGCAATTTTTACCGCCGTGGAGCCATGGTTAAGGGCCCTTCGGGCTCTCGGGTGATGGAAAACTCTATGGTGGAGAGGTGAGAGGCATCAAAATGGCTTAACCATGGCGTACGGGTGTGCTTGAACCGGTGCCGAGAGCCGTAGGATGCACGGGATCCGGCCGTGCGCCGGCACAGTCATGTGTGCAATTATGGATGTTACGGAGTCGTGGAGCTATAGTTAAGGGCCGTTCGGGCTCTCGGGTGATGACAAACATTGTGGTGGTGGGGCCGGAGGTGTCAAAACGCCTTAACCATGGCATACGGTCGTGCTTGACCTAGTGTCGAGAGCCGTAGAACACGTAGGAACCGGCCGTGCGGTAGCATAGTCGTGTGTGCAAATATGGCGTTCTAGAGCGGTGGAGCCATGGTTAAGGGCCATTCGGGTTCTTGGGCAGCAACAAATGCGTGGTTAAGAGGCGCGGTGTCAAAACGCCTTAACCATAGTGCATGGTTGTGCTTGACTTGGTGCGAGGAGCCGTAAGATGCGCAGGAACCGCCGTGCGGCGGCAAAGTCATGTGTGCAAATATGGCGGTTACGGAGCCGTGGAGCCGAGGTTAAGTGCCATTCGGGCTCTCGAGTGACGGCAAACGCTATGGTAGAGAGGCCGGAGAGGTGTCAAAATGCCTTAACCATGGCGTACGGGCATGCTTGACTCGGGCCGGGAGCCATAAAATGCGTTGGAACCGACCGTGCGGCGGCATGGTCGAGTGTGCAAATATGGCGGTTTTGGAGCCGTGGAGGCATGGTTAAGGGCCCTTCGGGCTCTCGGGTGATGGAAAACTCTGTGGTGGAGAGGTGAGAGGTATCAAAATGGCTTAACCATGGCGTACGGGCGTGCTTGACCCGGTGCCGAGAGCCATAGGATGCACGGGATCCGGACCGTGCGGCAAAGACACGGTCGTGTGTGCAATTATGGATGTTCTGGAGTCGTGGAGCTGTAGTTAAGGGCCGTTCAGGCTCTCGGGTGATGACAAATATTGTGGTGGTGAGGCCAGAGGCATCAAAATGCCTTAACCATGGCATACGGTCATGCTTGACCTAGTGTCAAGAGCTGTAGGACACGCACGAACCGGCTGTGTGGTAGCATATTCATGTGTGCAAATATGGCAGTTCTAGAGCTGTGGAGCCATGGTTAAGGGCCATTTAGGTTCTCAGGCGGCAACAAACACTATGGTGGAGAGGCTAGAGGTGTCAAAATGCCTTAACCATGGCGTACGGGCATGCTTGACTCAGTGCCGGGAGCCATAGGATGCGTTGGAACCGACCGTGCGGCAGCATGGTTGAGTGTGCAAATATGGCAGTTCTGGAGCCGTGGAGCCAAGGTTAAGGGCCGTTCAGGCTCTTGAGCGATGGCAAACGCTATGGTAGAGAGGCCAGAGGTGTCAAAATGCCTTAACCATGGCGTACGGGCATGCTTGACTCGGCCGAGAGCCATAGGATGCGTTGGAACCGGCCGTGCGGCGGCATGGTCGTGTGTGCAAATATGGCGTTTTGCGGCCGTGGAGGCGTGGTTAAGGGCCCTTCGGGCTCTTGGGTGATGAAAAACTCTATGGTGGAGAGGTGAGGGGCATCAAAATGGCTTAACCATGGCGTACGGGCATGCTTGACCCGGTGCCGAGAGCCGTAGGATGCACGGGATCCGGCGTGCGGCAAAGCACGATCGTGTGTGCAATTATGGATGTTCTGGAGTCGTGGAGCTATAGTTAAGGGCCGTTCGGGCTCTTGGGTGATGACAAATATTGTGGTGGTGAGGCCAGAGGCGTCAAACGCCTTAACCATGGCATACGGTCGTGCTTGACCTAGTGTCGAGAGCTATAGGACATGCAGGAACCGGGCCGTGCGGTAGCATAGTCGTGTGTGCAAATATGGCGGTTCTAGAGCCGTGGAGGCATGGTTAAGGGCCATTTGGGTTCTCGGGCGGCAATAAACGCTGTGGTGGAGAGGCCAAAGGTGTTAAAACGCCTTAACCATGGTGCATGGGCGTGCTTGACTTGGTGCGAGGAGCCGTAGGACGCATAGGAACCGGCCGTGCGGCGGCAAAGTCGCGTGTGCAAATATGGCGTTCTGGAGCCGTGGAGCCGAGGTTAAGGGCCGTTCGGGCTCTCGAGCGACGACAAATGCTATGGTAGAGAGGCCGGAGGTGTCAAAATGCCTTAACCATGGCATACGGGCTTGCTTGACTCGTGCCGGGAGCCATAGGACGCGTTGGAACCGACCATGCGGCAGCATGGTCGTGTGTGCAAATGTGGCAGTTTTCCTGCCGTGGAGCCATGGTTAAGGGCCCTTCAGGCTCTCGGGTGATGGAAAACTCTATGGTGGAGAGGTGAGAGGCATCAAAATGGCTTAACCATGGCGTACGGGTGTGCTTGAACCGGTGCCGAGAGCCGTAGGATGCACAGGATCCGGCCATGCGCCAGCACGCGAGTCGTGTGTGCAATTATGGATGTTACGGAGTCGTGGAGCTATAGTTAAGGGCCGTTCGGGCTCTCGGGTGATGACAAACATTGTGGTGGTGGGGCCAGAGGTGTCAAAACGCCTTAACCATGGCATACGGTCGTGCTTGACCTAGTGTCGAGAGCTGTAGGACACGTAGGAACCGGCTGTGCGGTAGCATAGTCGTGTGTGCAAATATGGCAGTTCTAGAGCGGTGGAGCCATGGTTAAGGGCCATTCGGGTTCTTGGGCAGCAACAAATGCTGTGGTTAAGAGGCCAGCGGTGTCAAAACGCCTTAACCATAGTGCATGGTTGTGCTTGACTTGGTGCGAGGAGCCGTAAGATGCGCAGGAACCGGCCGTGCGGCGGCAAAAGTGTGTGTGCAAATATGGCAGTTCTGGAGCCGTGGAGCCGAGGTTAAGTGCCGTTCAGGCTCTCGAGTGACGGCAAACGCTATGGTAGAGAGGCCAGAGGTGTCAAAATGCCTTAACCATGGCGTATGGGCATGCTTGACTCAGAGCGGGAGCCATAAAATGCGTTGGAACCGGCCGTGCGGCAGCATGGTCGAGTGTGCAAATATGGCAGTTTTGGAGCCGTGGAGGCATGGTTAAGGGCCCTTCGGGCTCTCATGTGATGGAAAACTCGTGGTGGAGAGGTGAGAGGCATCAAAATGGCTTAACCATGGCGTACGGGCGTGCTTGACCCGTGCCGAGAGCCATAGGATGCACAGGATCCGACCGTGCGGCAGCACAGTCGTGTGTGGAATTATGTATGTTCTAGAGTCGTGGAGCTGTAGTTAAGGGCCGTTCAGGCTCTCGGGTGATGACAAATATTGTGGTGGTGAGGCCAGAGGCATCAAAATGCCTTAACCATGGCATACGGTCATGCTTGACCTAGTGTCAAGAGCTGTAGGACACGCACGAACCGGCTGTGTGGTAGCATATTCATGTGTGCAAATATGGCAGTTCTAGAGCTGTGGAGCCATGGTTAAGGGCCATTTAGGTTCTCAGGTGGCAACAAACACTGTGGTGGAGAGGCTAGAGGTGTCAAAATGCCTTAACCATGGCGTACGGGCATGCTTGACTCAGTGCCAGGAGCCATAGGATGCGTTGGAACTGACCGTGCGGCAGCATGGTCGTGGGTGCAAATATGGCAGTTCTGGAGCCGTGGAGCCAAGGTTAAGGGCCGTTCAGGCTCTCGAGCGATGGCAAACGCTATGGTAGAGAGGCCAGAGGTGTCAAAATGCCTTAACCATGGTGTACGGGCATGCTTGACTCAGTGCCGAGAGCCATAGGATGCGTTGGAACCGACCGTGCGGCAGCATGGTCGTGTGTGCAAATATGGCGGTTTGCGGCCGTGGAGCGTGGTTAAGAGCCCTTCGGGCTCTCGGGTGATGAAAAACTCTATGGTGGTGAGGTGAGAGGCATCAAAATGGCTTAACCATGGCGTACGGGCGTGCTTGACCCGGTGCCGAGAGCCGTAGGATGCACAGGATCGGGTTTGTGCGGCGGCACGGTCGTGTGTGCAATTATGGATGTTGCAGGTCGTGGAGCTGTAGTTAAGGGCCGTTCGGGCTCTCGGGTGATGACAAATATTGTAGTGGTGAGGCCGGAGGCATCAAAATGCCTTAACCATGGCATACGGTCATGCTTGACCTAGTGTCGAGAGCATGGGACACGCACGAACCGGGTTGTGCGGTAGCATAGTCGTGTGTGCAAATATGGCAGTTCTAGAGCGGTGGAGCCATGGTTAAGGGCCATTCGGGTTCTTGGGCAGCAACAAATGCTGTGGTTAAGAGGCCAGCGGTGTCAAAACGCCTTAACCATAGTGCATGGTTGTGCTTGACTTGGTGCGAGGAGCCGTAAGATGCGCAGGAACCGGCCGTGCGGCAGCAAAGTCGTGTGTGCAAATATGGCAGTTCTGGAGCCGTGGAGCCGAGGTTAAGTGCCGTTCAGGCTCTCGAGTGATGGCAAACGCTATGGTAGAGAGGCCAGAGGTGTCAAAATGCCTTAACCATGGCGTACGTGCATGCTTGACTCGGAGCGGGAGCCATAAAATGCGTTGGAACCGGCCGTGCGGCGGCATGGTCGAGTGTGCAAATATGGCGGTTTTGGAGCCGTGGAGGCATGGTTAAGGGCCCTTCGGGCTCTCGGGTGATGGAAAACTACGTGGTGGAGAGGTGAGAGGCATCAAAATGGCTTAACCATGGCGTACGGGCGTGCTTGACCCGGTGCCGAGAGCCATAGGATGCACGGGGATCCGACCGTGCGGCAGCACGTCGTGTGTGCAATTATGGATGTTACCGGAGTCGTGGAGCATAGTTAAGGGCCGTTCGGGCTCTCGGGTGATGACAAATATTGTGGTGGTGAGGCTAGAGGCATCAAAATGCCTTAACCATGGCATACGGTCATGCTTGACCTAGTGTCAAGAGCCGTAGGACATGCACGAACCGCCGTGTGGTAGCATATTCATGTGTGCAAATATGGCGGTTCTAGAATTTGTGGAGCCATGGTTAAGGGCCATTTAGGTTCTCGGCGGCAACAAACACCGTGGTGGTGGAGAGGCTAGAGGTGTCAAAATGCCTTAACCATGGCGTACGGGCATGCTTGACTCGGTGGCGGGAGCCATAGGATGCGTTAGGCCCGACCGTGCGGCGGCATGGTCGCGTGTGCAAATATGGCGGTTCTGGAGCCGTGGAGCCAAGGTTAAGGGCCGTTCGGGCTCTCGAGCGATGGCAAACGCTATGGTAGAGAGGCCCGGAGGTGTCAAAATGCCTTAACCATTGCGTACGGGCATGCTTGACTCGGTGCCGAGAGCCATAGGATGCGTTGGAACCGGCCGTGCGGCAGCATGGTCGTGTGTGCAAATATGGCAGTTTGCGGCCGTGGAGGCTGTGGTTAAGAGCCCTTCGGGCTCTCGGGTGATGAAAAACTCTATGGTGGAGAGGTGAGAGGCATCAAAATGGCTTAACCATGGCGTACGGGCGTGCTTGACCCGGTGCCGAGAGCCGTAGGATGCACGGGATCTGGGCTGTGCGGCGGCACGGTCGTGTGTGCAATTATGGATGTTACGGAGAGTCGTGGAGGCTGTAGTTAAGGGCCGTTCAGGCTCTCGGGTGATGACAAATATTGTGGTGGTGAGGCCAGAGGCATCAAAATGCCTTAACCATGGCATACGGTCATGCTTGACCTAGTGTCGAGAGCTGTAGGACACGCACGAACCGGCTGTGCGGTAGCATAGTCGTGTGTGCAAATATGGCAGTTCTAGAGCGGTGGAGCCATGGTTAAGGGCCATTCGGGTTCTTGGGCAGCAACAAATGCTGTGGTTAAGAGGCCAGCGGTGTCAAAACGCCTTAACCATAGTGCATGGTTGTGCTTGACTTGGTGCGAGGAGCCGTAAGATGCGCAGGAAGCCGGCCGTGCGGCGGCAAAAAGTCGTGTGTGCAAATATGGCGGTTCGGAGCCGTGGAGCCGAGGTTAAGTGCCGTTCGAGGGCTCTCGAGTGACGGCAAACGCTATGGTAAGAGAGGCCGAGAGGTGTCAAAATGCCTTAACCATGGCGTACGGGCATGCTTGACTCGGAGCCGGGAGCCATAAAATGCGTTGGAACCGACCGTGCGGCAGCATGGTCGAGTGTGCAAATATGGCAGTTTTGGAGCCGTGGAGGCATGGTTAAGGGCCCTTCGGGCTCTCGGGTGATGGAAAACTCGTGGTGGAGAGGTGAGAGGCATCAAAATGGCTTAACCATGGCGTACGGGCGTGCTTGACCCGGTGCCGAGAGCCATAGGATGCACGGGGGATCCGGCCCAGTGCGGCAGCACGTCGTGTGTGCAATTATGGATGTTACGGAGTCGTGGAGCTGTAGTTAAGGGCCGTTCGGGCTCTCGGGGTGATGACAAATATTGTGGTGGTGAGGCTAGAGGCATCAAAATGCCTTAACCATGGCATACGGTCATGCTTGACCTAGTGTCAAGAGTCAGGACACGCACGAACCATTTGTGTGGTAGCATATTCATGTGTGCAAATATGGCAGTTCTAGAGTTTGTGGAGCCATGGTTAAGGGCCATTTAGGTTCTCGGCGGCAACAAACACTGTGGTGGAGAGGCTAGAGGTGTCAAATGCCTTAACCATGGCGTACGGGCATGCTTGACTCGGTGCCGGGAGCCATAGGATGCGTTAGGAACCGGCCGTGCGGCGGCATGGTCGCGTGTGCAAATATGGCGGTTACGGAGCCGTGGAGCCAAGGTTAGGGCCGTCGGGCTCTCGAGCGATGGCAAACGCTATGGTAGAGAGGCCCGGAGGTGTCAAAATGCCTTAACCATGGCGTACGGGCATGCTTGACTCGGTGCCGAGAGCCATAGGATGCGTTGGAACCGACCGTGCGGCAGCATGGTCGTGTGTGCAAATATGGCGGTTTTGCGGCCGTGGAGGCGTGGTTAAGAGCCCTTCGGGCTCACCGGGTGATGAAAAACTCTATGGTGGAGAGGTGAGAGGCATCAAAATGGCTTAACCATGGCGTACGGGCGTGCTTGACCCGGTGCCGAGGCAGAGGATGCACTGAGGATCCGGGCCGTGCGGGGCACTGAGTCGTGTGTGCAATTATGGATGTTCCGGAGTCGTGGAGCCGTAGTTAAGGGCCGTTCGGGCTCTCGGGTGATGACAAATATTGTGGTGGTGAGGCCGGAGGGCATCAAAATGCCTTAACCATGGCATACGGTCATGCTTGACCTAGTGTCGGAGGCATGAGGACACGCACGAACCGGGCGTGCGGTAGCATAGTCGTGTGTGCAAATATGGCAGTTCTAGATTTTGTGGAGCCATGGTTAAGGGCCATTCAAGTTCTCGGCGGTAATAAATGCTGTGGTGGAGAGGCCAAAGGTGTTAAAATGCCTTAACCATGGTGCATGGGCGTGCTTGACTTGGTGCGAGGAGCCGTAGGACGGATAGGAACCGGCCGTGCGCGGCAAAGTCGTGTGTGCAAATATGGCGGTTACGGAGCCGTGGAGCCGAGGTTAAGGGCCGTTCAGGCTCTCGAGCGACGACAAACGCTATGGTAGAGAGGCCGAGAGGTGTCAAAATGCCTTAACCATGGTGTACGGGCTTGCTTGACTCGGTGCCGAGCCATAGGATGCGTTGGAACCGACCATGCGGCGGCATGGTTGTGTGTGCAAATGTGGCGGTTTCTTTGCCGTGGAGCCATGGTTAAGGGCCCTTCAGGCTCTCGGGTGATGGAAAACTCTATGGTGGAGAGATGAGAGGCATCAAAATGGCTTAACCATGGCGTCGGGTGTGCTTGAACCGGTGCCGAGAGCCATAGGATGCACAGGATCCGGCCGTGCGCCAGCACAGTCGTGTGTGCAATTATGGATGTTCTAGAGTCGTGGAGCTATAGTTAAGGGCCGTTCGGGCTCTCGGGTGATGACAAATATTGTGGTGGTGAGGCTAGAGGCATCAAAATGCCTTAACCATGGCATACGGTCATGCTTGACCTAGTGTCAAGAGCTGTAGGACACGCACGAACCGGCTGTGTGGTAGCATATTCATGTGTGCAAATATGGCAGTTCTAGAGCTGTGGAGCCATGGTTAAGGGCCATTTAGGTTCTCAGGCGGCAACAAACACTGTGGTGGAGAGGCTAGAGGTGTCAAAATGCCTTAACCATGGCGTACGGGCATGCTTGACTCGGTGCAGGGAGCCATAGGATGCGTTGGAACCGGCCGTGCGGCAAAGATGGTCGCGTGTGCAAATATGGCGGTTGGGAGCCGTGGAGCCAAGGTTAAGGGCCGTTCAGGCTCTCGAGCGATGGCAAACGCTATGGTAGAGAGGCCGGAGGTGTCAAAATGCCTTAACCATGGCGTACGGGCATGCTTGACTCGATCTTGGGAGCCATAGGATGCGTTGGAACCGGCCGTGCGGCAGCATGGTCGTGTGTGCAAATATGGCGGTTTGCGGCCGTGGAGCGTGTTTAAGGGCCCTTCGGGCTCTTGGGTGATGAAAAACTCTATGGTGGAGAGGTGAGGGGCATCAAAATGGCTTAACCATGGCGTACGGGCATGCTTGACCCGTGCCGAGAGCCGTAGGATGCACAGGATCCGTTTGTGCGGCGGCACGGTCGTGTGTGCAATTATGGATGTTCGGAGTCGTGGAGCTATAGTTAAGGGCCATTCGGGCTCTTGGGTGATGACAAATATTGTGGTGGTGAGGCCAGAGGCGTCAAAACGCCTTAACCATGGCATACGGTCGTGCTTGACCTAGTGTCGAGAGCTATAGGACATGCGAGGCCGGGCATTTGTGCGGTAGCATAGTCGTGTGTGCAAATATGGAGTTCTAGATTTGTGGAGCCATGGTTAAGGGCCATTTGGGTTCTCGGCGGCAATAAACGCTGTGGTGGAGAGGCCAAAGGTGTTAAAACGCCTTAACCATGGTGCATGGGCGTGCTTGACTTGGTGCGAGGAGCCGTAGGACGCATAGGAACCGGCCGTGCGGCAAAGACAAAGTCGCGTGTGCAAATATGGCGTTACGGAGCCGTGGAGCCGAGGTTAAGGGCCGTTCGGGCTCTCGACGACGACAAATGCTATGGTAGAGAGGCGGAGAGGTGTCAAAATGCCTTAACCATGGCATACGGGCTTGCTTGACTCGATGCCGGGAGCCATAGGACGCGTTGGAACCGACCATGCGGCGGCATGGTCGTGTGTGCAAATGTGGCGTTTACCGCCGTGGAGCCATGGTTAAGGGCCCTTCAGGCTCTCGGGTGATGGAAAACTCTATGGTGGAGAGGTGAGAGGCATCAAAATGGCTTAACCATGGCGTACGGGTGTGCTTGAACCGGTGCCGAGCCGTAGGATGCACGGGGATCCGGCCGTGCGCCGGCAGTCGTGTGTGCAATTATGGATGTTACGGAGTCGTGGAGCTATAGTTAAGGGCCGTTCGGGCTCTCGGGTGATGACAAACATTGTGGTGGTGGGGCCGGAAGGTGTCAAAACGCCTTAACCATGGCATACGGTCATGCTTGACCTAGTGTCGAGAGCTGTAGGACACGTAGGAACTGGGTGTGCGGTAGCATAGTCGTGTGTGCAAATATGGCAGTTCTAGAGCGGTGGAGCCATGGTTAAGGGCCATTCGGGTTCTTGGGCAGCAACAAATGCTGTGGTTAAGAGGCCAGTGGTGTCAGAACGCCTTAACCATAGTGCATGGTTGTGCTTGACTTGGTGCGAGGAGCCGTAAGATGCGCAGGAACCGGCCGTGCGGCAGCAAAGTCGTGTGTGCAAATATGGCAGTTCTGGAGCCGTGGAGCCGAGGTTAAGTGCCGTTCAGGCTCTCGAGTGACGGCAAACGCTATGGTAGAGAGGCCAGAGGTGTCAAAATGCCTTAACCATGGCGTACAGGCATGCTTGACTCAGAGCCGGGAGCCATAAAATGCGTTGGAACCGACCGTGCGGCAGCATGGTCGAGTGTGCAAATATGGCAGTTTGGAGCCGTGGAGGCATGGTTAAGGGCCCTTCGGGCTCTTAGGTGATGGAAAACTCTGTGGTGAAGAGGTGAGAGGCATCAAAATGGCTTAACCATGGCGTACGGGCGTGCTTGACCCGGTGCCGAGAGCCATAGGATGCACCGGGGATCCGGCCGTGCGGCAGCACAGTCGTGTGTGCAATTATGGATGTTCTAGAGTCGTGAGCTGTAGTTAAGGGCCGTTCAGGCTCTCGGGTGATGACAAATATTGTGGTGGTGAGGCCAGAGGCATCAAAATGCCTTAACCATGGCATACGGTCATGCTTGACCTAGTGTCAAGAGCTGTAGGACACGCACGAACCCCGGTCGTGTGGTAGCATATTCATGTGTGCAAATATGGCGGTTCTAGAGCTGTGGAGCCATGGTTAAGGGCCATTTAGGTTCTCGGTGGCAACAAATGCTTGTGGTGGAGAGGCTAGAGGTGTCAAAATGCCTTAACCATGGCGTACGGGCATGCTTGACTCGGTGCGAGCCATAGGATGCGTTGGGAACCGGCCGTGCGGCGGCATGGTCGCGTGTGCAAATATGGGCGGTTCTGGAGCCGTGGAGCCAAGGTTAAGGGCCGTTCGGGCTCTCGAGCGATGGCAAACGCTATGGTAGAGAGGCCGGCAGGTGTCAAAATGCCTTAACCATGGTGTACGGGCATGCTTGACTCGATCTTAGGAGAGCCATAGGATGCGTTGGAACCGACCGTGCGTGCAGCATGGTCGTGTGTGCAAATATGGCAGTTTTGCGGCCGTGGAGGCGTGGTTTAAGAGCCCTTCGGGCTCTCGGGTGATGAAAAACTCTATGGTGGAGAGGTGAGAGGCATCAAAATGGCTTAACCATGGCATAACGGCGTGCTTGACCCGGTGCCGAAGGCCGTAGGATGCCGGGATCCGGGGGCGTGCGGCAGCACGTCGTGTGTGCAATTATGGATGCAGGTCGTGGAGCTGTAGTTAAGGGCCGTTCGGGCTCTCGGGTGATGACAAATATTGTGGTGGTGAGGCCGGAGGCATCAAAATGCCTTAACCATGGCATACGGTCATGCTTGACCTAGTGTCGAGAGAGTTTGTAGGACACGCACGAACCGGGCGTGCGGTAGCATAGTCGTGTGTGCAAATATGGCGATTCTAGAGCGGTGGAGCCATGGTTAAGGGCCATTCGGGTTCTTGGGCAGCAACAAATCTTGTGGTTAAGAGGCCGCGGTGTCAAAACCGCCTTAACCATAGTGCATGGTTGTGCTTGACTTGGTGCGAGGAGCCGTAAGATGCGCAGAACCGAGCCGTGCGGCGGCAAAGTCGTGTGTGCAAATATGGCGGTTCTGGAGCCGTGGAGCCGAGGTTAAGTGCCGTTCGGGCTCTCGAGTGATGCAAAACGCTATGGTAGAGGCCGGCCAGAGGTGTCAAAATGCCTTAACCATGGCGTACGGGCATGCTTGACTCGGAAGGGAGCCATAAAATGCGTTGGAACCGACCGTGCGGCAGCATGGTCGAGTGTGCAAATATGGCAGTTTTGGAGCCGTGGAGGCATGGTTAAGGGCCCTTCAGGCTCTCGGGTGATGGAAAACTTTGTGGTGGAGAGGTGAGAGGCATCAAAATGGCTTAACCATGGCATACGGTCGTGCTTGACCCAGTGCCGAGAGCTATAGGATGCACGGGGATCCGACCGTGCGGCGGCCCGTCGTGTGTGCAAATATGGATGTTCTGGAGTCGTGGAGCCATAGTTAAGGGCCGTTCAGGCTCTCGGGTGATGACAAATATTGTGGTGGTGAGGCTAGAGGCATCAAAATGCCTTAACCATGGCATACGGTCATGCTTGACCTAGTGTCAAGAGCTGTAGGACACGCACGAAATTTGTTTGTGTGGTAGCATATTCATGTGTGCAAATATGGCGGTTCTAGAGTTTGTGGAGCCATGGTTAAGGGCCATTTAGGTTCTCGGGCGGCAACAAACACCTTTGTGGTGGAGAGGCTAGAGGTGTCAAAATGCCTTAACCATGGCGTGCACGGGCATGCTTGACTCGGTGCGGAGCCATAGGATGCGTTGAACCGCCGTGCGCGGCACATGGTG
>JAENPR010002896.1:0-36150 GCA_018135685.1 Themeda triandra
AATTGAATTGTTTATGATAAACAACCTAGAAAGTCCATTGAAATTTCCACGCAATAATTGTTTCAGTGGTGCCAAAATTTATTGTAAACATGCATGTAATAGTGGTAGTCATTTTCCAAAATCTGGAACCGAAGAAAAAAATTGACCACAATAACATTAATTGTTTCAAGTTTTTGTATAAACATTAATATCCCAAATGAAGAGTAAGTACTATTTATCACTGAAGCTTGAATGAACAGGTGAAAACAGCCAGCACAACCACTACGGCTATTTCTAAAATAATAAGTTGCTAGAAGCTAAAAATAGCTTTAGCTAATTCAAAGAACTCTGCTTTAGCTCAGCATATAGTCTATTTTAAACTATTCTACCACTGAGCTTATAAAGTGCTATTAGCTACCACTCACCATATAAAATTTAATTAGCAGATCCAAATATAAGCTAGTTAGATCAAACAGTTGCAATCACCTTGCATGATGATTAATTCGAAAGTGTACTTGTAGTTATCAAACAGCTGCCACCACTCCCGCCACCTCTCATACGTCAACCAAAAGAAACAATGCAGACTTCGAGGATATGATCAGTTTTTAAATATATTTTGTTATTATTAATTTTACAAGCGGTCGCTAAACTTGCATGGTGGTTTATCTGAGCCTCTAATTGTAAAACTTTGATATTTCAGTCATCATGTACTGGCAGTGTCATTCTGACCCCTAACTCTCGAATTTTGTTTGGGAGCAAGTATATCTGCTAGGACGCTATTTAGTACCTTATAAGAATACATCAATAAATTGATACATAGTAGATGTACATTTTTTCCCTTAGGTACTTCTAGCTTTATGCTTAAATAACAACCAAATGCGGAATACGGATACATAGGCTAAAGAATAATTCATATTCAAGATTATTCAGATGTATATTTATAGTCATATTAGATAAATTTTAGAAACTTCTTGTTAGCTGGCTATTAATTGACTATAAACATAAATCTGTGATGACTATAAATATATGAATTATTTTTAATTAAACCCTCAAACAGACCATAGGTAACAACTAGTATCTTTTAGCCACAGAAACCCAGCAACATCTAATTGACAGTCAATTGATCAAATGCTCTCCCACCAATTGATGATAAGTATCAACAGTTGGTAAGCAATAGTAAAAAAAAAAAAGAACAGTAGTATTTTTGCACAAATAACACTTCAAGACCTATTATATAGCAGGCTAACTAATCGATGGTCCAAGCTTCTTATATTTCTCAAATTTCAAATTCTTGGACCCCCTTATATTTGGGGACGGGAGGAAGTTGGAAGCTTAGAGCATAATGATGAAAAGAGACCATATGCAAGGGTGGACATAATCACTCTTACTTTATAAAGATCGGGCTCCTTTCTACTTCCTGTCACCACCTCTGTGATTATTACTCCCAAACTATATATGTCTGACTTGCTTGTCGATATTCCTTCTGATGTATACTCTGGAGCACAATATCCTCTACAAGATAACATGTAACGAAATGCTAAGTTGTTAACACATGAGCAACATGTAAGAGAGTAAGTGTAAAAAAATAATGAACTATTGGTAGCTTACAGTGATATAAGACGTGACATAGTTGTAGTTTGTGAAATACTATCATGTCTAGATAGACCAAAATCTGTAATCTTGGGCACCATGCAATCATCCAGTAGTATATTAGCAGGTTTGAGATCCATGTGGATGATATTCTTCTCGTTGTGAAGATAAAGCAAACCCTTGCACACCCCCACAATAATTTCGTAACGTGTATGCCATTCGAGCCCCCTCAATTCATCTTCAGAATTATACAAACAATCAAAGGTTGTTTACAAGATCAAAATGACTAGATAATGATGCATGCACCAAAATGTTTGCTATATTTATTACTAAAAAGTTTGCTCATTATTATTCATCAAATGTGACGAATTAAATGTTTGGTCAATGGAACATGCTCCCTCCATCCCAAAAGAAGTGTCATTCTCGCTTTCTAAGGAGTCGAACTCTTTAAATGTAGACCAAATGTATATTAAAAATATTAATATTTATAGCAAATAATTAGTATCATTAGATAGATTATTGCATCTATTTTTATAATAAACTTATTTGGAAAATATTGCTAATATTTTATATAAATCTAGTTATTAAAGTTATTGGTCAGCACGAAACCCAAAGCGACAATTATTTGGGGGCAGAAGGGAATATATGGAAGCCAAGAATTGAAGAGTACATATTTGACATCGATTACTTTAGTATTATACATTAGAGCAAGTATTATAACGTGGAGAGAGAAGGGAGGGAGAGAGAGGAGAAGCGGGTTGTAACCTTACTGACCAGCTTGGCCGGGCTCAACTACCGTATGGGTGGGCTGAGAGAAGGCTGCAAGGAATCTTGCAACCAACAAGTCGGCTGCATTATAATACTTGCTCTTATTGGTCAAGTTTTCTTCGAACCACGTGAAGATCTGGTTGTGATTAGGGAGTTGGTTGGCTCAGGATCTGTTTGTTTCTCTTCCCTCATATTTGTGCTCTTTAATTTGTTTTTCACTGTTGTGCTGATCTTGCTTTAGTTTATTGTACTTGGCATATAGTTCCGCCATCCCAAACAAATCGAGTTAGAATATTTAGAACATCTCCAAGAGAGTTGGTATCTAACTCATTATTGTTTCTTTAGCCAAGGCACAAGAAAACCGGCCTGCAACACTTAGCCAATGCTATCGCTATTCCACTTGACGTGATATCACGCGAGCTTCGGTCGCAAAATTTGGCTAGCTGGTATGCCTTACTATCCTGGTGTATCTGAGGTTTGCTCGAGAACTCCAGTCCTTTCTCGCTTTTCACAAATTCAAAAGGTGATTATATCAAGCTCTAAAAAGAATGTCCATTTTCCAATAGAATAAATAACAGAGAGCCCCTTTTAGTTGGATTTAACTCAAGAAGAATCATATATATTTTAATTGAAATTATTCAAGTTGATTTTTTTGTAAAATATTTGGACTTATGAGTATCAATTTAATTCTGTAATGCCAAGAAAAATATATCAATTCATGTTAATTTTAATACTAATAAAATGTAGATCAATAGGAACATGGAGAGTGAGGTATAAATAGTCTGCTGGAATGTGCTGATTAATAATGAACTGGATAGCCAAATGAAGCTATGGAGTGTTGAATTTAGAATGTCTCTTGAATATGCTCTTAGGATGGATTAGTGCTCAACAGAGGTTACACGTGTACCCAGAATTCTTACATTCTCAAAAGCAACCCAGAATTCTCCTAAAGCTTGACATCATCAAGGCTTTCGACTTTGTGTCTTCGGCTTTCCTTCTGGAGATCTGTGTCCTCTTGGCAACTTCATCCACCCACGTACTTATTCGATGAGAAAGCATAAAGCACAGGAGAGGTCTGAGGTAAGGAGACTCCTGTCTCCTATGCTTTTCATTCTGGTTATGGATGTCTTAAATTGGTTGTTCATAAGAGCCTCAGAAGCTAGGCTGCTACAACCCTTATCCAGAAGACCAATGCAACATAGAATCTCCTTGTATGCTGAGCAGCTGATATTAGTTAATTTGTCTTTACAGCTTTTGCATTTATTCGGGGATGCTTCAGGCCTCAAGACTAATGTCCAAAAGAGTAATGTGTTGCCTATCCATTGCGCCGAGGAAGACATGGTTCTTATTCAGAATTTATTGCCTTATGAAGTGCTGGATTTTCCTTGCAAATATTTGGGACTGCCATTCACCATCAAAAGGTTAACTAAGGAGCAGGTCCAACCCATCATTGACAGGGTGGCTGATCACCTACCTGGATGGAAGGCTGATCTAATGACACATGCTGGCAGAGTGATTCAAGTGCGATTTGTACTCATGGAATCCTGATTTATGTAGCTATGGCAACTGATCTTCCTCCTTGGGCTATCAAAGCCATTGATAAGACCAGACGAGCATTTCTATGGAAAGGACGAAAGGAGGCAAAACGGGGTCACTGTCACATTGCCTAGACTAAAGTATGCCGAGCCCGGGAACTGAGTGGTATAGGGATTGCAGATTTAAAATTGGTATTGCCTTGAGAGCAAGATGGCCGTGGCTACAACGGAGTGCGCCGAACAAACCTTGGGCTAATCCCCCGCGTATCCAAGTCAGTAAAAAGGTGGCTAGCCTCATCTCTGTTGCTTTGATAACGGAAGTGGGAAATGGGGCTAATACATATTTTTGTAGGACAAATGTCTGAATGGCAAGGGAGTCCAGGATATTGCACCCCTTGTTGCTGCAATGGTCCCTAAGATGTGTTTTAATAAGCGCACTGTGTGACCCTTACTGAGGAGAAATGGGTAGAGGGCATACCTGAAGGAGAAATTGATATGGCAGCCTTGACTCAATATCTGGACCTTTGGGACGTCTTGAATTCGGTCGAATTGAATGAGGATATTCCCGATAGGCATATCTCCAGGTTTTGTTCGTCCGGACAATATACGGCAAAGAGCGCTTATGATGCTCTATTTCAGGGAGCAATCTACTTTGAGCCTTTTGAGAGAATCTGGAAATCCTGGGCATAACAGATTTTTTATGTGGCTTGCTGCTCATAACAGATGTTGGACGGCGGACATATTGGCAAGGAGGGGTCTTCCTCATCCGGAGCAGTGCCTTTTCTATGACCAGCATGACGAGAATGTTCATCATCTTCTTATCGGTTGTGTGTTCTCAAGAGAGTTTTGGTTCTCCCTACTGTCACATTATGGAGTCGCGGCACTTGCTCCACCCTTCTGATCAGTCCTTTGATGATTGGTGGAGAAAAGTTGATGTAGCTGCTAGCGTGGATTTGAGGAAGGGGATGAATTCACTGATCATTTTGGGAGCCTAGAGCATTTGGCAGCATAGGAATGAGTGTGTTTTTAATGGTATTGTGCCAAACGTGAATGTGGCTCTCAGATTGGCAAGGGATGAAGCCTACTGTTAGAGCCTTGAAGGAGCCAAGGGATTCTCCCTACTCACTACCGGAGGTGCAGTCTGATCGGTTTGCTGTCGCTGTAGGGTCGACCTTTTCTATTTTATCCGGTGATTTCTTCCCCTTGTATTATTGTGTGCATGGTGTGGGGTTTGGGTCTATGTATGACTCTCTTCTATTAATACAATGATACGCCTCCTGCGTGTTCGAGAAAAAAAATAGCAAGGACAATATGCATCAGGTTGCTTGTTGCTTTGAGATGTTCCTACACTATAAATAGTTTTGCCTCAAGGTTGTCTTCTACCGTGAATTGGATGGCCGCTGCCATTATGTAAATGTCATACCTGTAAGATGTTTATCAAGGCTTCCATTGCTTATGTACTCAAAACAGAGCAACCTTTCCCGTATATCGGCCATAATAGTTCTTCCTCCAAGTGGTACCACACGTTCTTCTGTAACAGAACAATAACCCAGCAACCGTACTATATTTTCGTGACTAATCGCGATCATATTGTTAACCTCCCGATGAAACATCTTGTTTTTAATTGTCCGGGTATTGAAAAGCCTCTTCACAGCAACAACTCCATTTCGAAGAATGCCCTGTTTAATATCTCTTGTGAGCATGCCGACGAGCACATTATATCAAGTTTTTACAGTGAGGAACCTATAAGGTGTTTACGCAAAAAGAAAAGTTTAATTTACCTTTGTAAACATCTCCACAACCACCTCTACCAATTCTGTTTTTCTTAGAGAATTTTTCCGTGACGCTATGTAGGAGTGGTAAATCTAGATGGCACGGATCCTCAGTTCCAGCTACTATGCCTTCCAGAATGTTAAGCTCCATAATCTGTACAAATGAATTGTCACAGTGCATGTTTGTTTATGAAATACTACTAATGTAGTATTGCCAAATCCCAATAAAGTGTAAAATAAAATTTCAAAAAAGGACTGTAAAAAAACTACTGATGCCAAATCAGCTAAGGTCAGTATGCGACACTTTAAAACATCTGAACTACGAGATTCAAATTAAGCAGAAATTTCTGCTCAATATCCATTGAGTGTTCACAAGCAAGCCACATATGGGGTTATTGTAGGCAATGATAAGACTAATCCCATCCTATGAAAAAATAGAATTGTACCACCTTTTAAAATATTAAATCGTGAGAAGCCTAGGGTGTAACAGAAGCATTCACTTGTAGCTCACACTATACTATTGTGAAATGTGAATGAAGAGGGTGTGCTTTTTTTTAATGAAAATCACCATTGCTATACTGACCTGTGGTGTCAAGTTCATATTTTCCCTCTCAAGCACCTCAATTATATGCCTTATATCTGGTCTCTTCGCAGCGTTACTATCCAAACACCTTATTCCAATCTCAGCGCATACTCGTGCTTGTTCCAACCATCTATCTTCTGGTGGTGTTCTCAATCTGGTACTCCAGCTTTCGAGTATCTACGATTGGCAATGATTAATTGCTTTTAATATGACAGAATTGAACATATCCAAATTCATATGGTAAACCAAATAGTCATGTGGTACTCCATACATAGCCATAACATAAAAATCGTGCAAGTCAATTCAGACATCAAAGTAACAACATAGTGATTCTCCAAAAATATAAAGAAACTAATGAGGAAATATGTCTCTTAATCATAAAACTATTTTATTGCTTACTGTAGACATGTTTAATTGTTTTATCTGAAACTTTGAGCTTGTAATAAAGTAATGTAATCAAGGTGTTGCCAAGTACCTAGGGCTTCAATAAAATTTCTCTGTAATCCTAGGTGGGCACCATAACGCAACCACCTCCGTTCTTGAATGGCCCAGATTAAAAAGTTCCTTTTCGAAATTAAGTTCGAATTTGCCCACAAGTTTATGTGTTCATACACAGCAACTTTTAAGATCATACTACTTTTTGGGAGTCCGATCATGCAAAGTGTGCATTTGAATTGTTAAAATAAGTCCTCGACATGGGAGTCATAAAACATTGACTGTTTTTGTTTGTCAAAGTCGTGTACAATAAAGTTTGATCGTTTAAATAGCAAATAATGTTCGACTCAATTGCACACGTCACAGTCAAAAGGGTTCATACTTAGTAGGATCAAGACCGAGTACATGAGGTGTGATTTCAGCGCGACTAGGCATGAGGAGGGAGACATTAGCCTCGATGGGCAAGCAGTGGCCAACAAGGATACTTTTCGGTATTTAGGATCGATGCTACAAAAGGATGGTGACATTGATGAAAATGTTAGGCATAGAATTTCATCCGGTTGGTTGAAATGGCGTCAAGCTTGACAAAAGGGTGCCTCAGAAGCTCAAAGGTATGTTTTATAGTACGGCGATTCGCCTGACGATTTTATACGGTGCTGAATGTTGGCCTACAAAAAGGTGACATGTCTAGCAATTGAGTGCAGCAGAGAATGGGTTGGGGTGGCACCAATTGAGGAGAAATTGATTCAACATCGGTTGAGATAGTTTGAACATCTCCAACGGAGGCCTCCTGAGGCGCCAGTGCATAGTGGGGTTCTAAAGCGGGTTGATAATGTAAAGAGCAGTAGAGGTCGACCTAAACTAACTTGAGACGAGTCAGTTAAGAGAGACCTTAAGGAGTGGAATATCTCGCTATTGATAGGAGCGCTTGGAGACTAGCATCAACGTGCATGAACCGTAACTCTATTTGTCTTGTGCCCTTTATGTGCTCTTTGTTCCTCCTCTGTTTTGTGTTTCATCTCTAGCCTACCCCAACTCGCTTGGGATAAAAGGCTATGTTGTTGTTGTAAATGTTGGAACAAAAGACACAAAACTGGTGAGCCAAAGGCAACCAGCCCCATGGCATAGCACTTCATTTATATAGATAGAGTACTTCTTGTGCTACAAGTTGATCTAGGGGATATTCCCAAGCATAATGCTAAAGCAAAAAGCTATCCTAGATAGATGCCTTGGCTGCCAAGTGAGCTCATGCTAAGCACTTTGATCAGCCTAAGGACTTTTATAGAAAGTAAAGGGGTAATTGATACTTAAGCTAATGATAATATGACTTGGCGGGGCTTATCTTCTATATTTCTCCCCCTAAGCCTTGCTCTTGGCGTCTTGACAATCTCCTTGAGCCCAATCTTGGACCTCATCATCTCAAATTTGGCCTTTCCAGTGCCTTGGTGAGAATGTCGCCCAACCGCTTGCTGTAGGGATGTAGTCGGCCCTTGATCACGCCTCCTCAATGCGGTCTCGATGAAGTGGTACTTGGTTCTTATATGCTTGCTCTGTCATGGAACTTGGATTCTTTGCCGGCAAGTGCGGACTTGTTGTCCACCTTCGGCTCCACAACTTCCACCTTCCTTCCCAACGAGATCAGCCAGCAACCTTGACGGCCAAAGTGCTTGAGTTGCTGCTGAAGTCATGGCTACATATTCTGCTTCATGGCTTGACAATGCCACCACTCTACGCTTGATGGACTGCCGGCCGGCCAAGCTGTTGCCCAAGAAGAAGAGGCAACCAGTTGTGCTCTTGCTGGAGTCAACATCACCAGCCAGATCAGAGTCACAGTAGCCCACAAATCTTGCTGAGTTTGGAGCTTTGGTGAAGTGCAAACCATAGTCAAGTGTTCCAACCCAGGTACCTCAACACCTCTTGAGAGCTTGCGATGCTCGGTGGTTGGTCTCTCCGAAACCCGCTCACATATCCCACTTTGCAAAGCTAAGTCTCGGCGGGTGTGAACTAAGTACCTCGAGACTCCCAATGTCCCGGCCTCCTATAGTGAGTAGGGTCCACCTCCTTGGCGGTCTTTGTGCTTGCCGAGCTTCGTCTCTCCTCCATTGGTGTGGCGGCGGGGTTGCTGCCCATGCCACCGGCTCGGGGATCCTCTTGGCATAATGACTGCGCCAAGAGTGATTCCTTCAAGCATTCTGGCTGCACCTCAACTCCAAGATAGAACACGAGCAACCCAAGGTCACTCATCTCAAAGGTGGATTTCATCCTCTCCTTGAAAGCTTTAACATCTTCTTCCTTGGCTCCCGTGATGATGAGATCATCCACATAGACCCCCGCTACTTAACACCGGCCATTTGACCCCCTCCCGTATATTCTCGCTTCATGGTTGCTCTGCTCAAACCCCATCTTCCTCAGGGTTGAGCCCAACTTGGCATTCCATGCCCTGGGCGCCTGTCTGAGCCCATACAAAGCCTTGTGCAGTCGATATACTTTGCCTTCCTCTCCAGGAACAGCAAACCCAGGTGGTTGTTGAACATACACCTCCTCCCTGAGCTCTCCATTGAGGAAGGCTGATTTCACATCCATGTGATGAACCAGCCAACCCTCTTGAGCAGCCAGCGCCAACAGCAAACGCACAGACTCCATGCGCGCAACAGGGGCATAAGCATCTTCATAGTCCACTCCTTCTTGCTGCACAAACCCACGGGCCACCGGCCGAGGCCTTGTGTTTGATCGAGCACCATGCTCATCTTTCTTCGGCTTGAACACCCACTTCGGGAAATTGGCTGTGCCGGCACGGAGTCACCCGGCTCCCAAGTGCCGTTGCGCGACGGCGCAATGTGCTCCTCCTTCATCGCTGCTTGCCAGGCCGGGTCGTCCTTCGCTTCTCCATAAGTAGTTGGCTCGCCGGAGTGGGTCAGGTGCAGCTCGGCGAACAACCTCTGCGCCGGCGGCGGCGTGGGCTGCTCTCCGATGATGTCACCGATGGTGCGGTAGTGCAGCTCCTCTCCATCGTAGCAGGCATCCACCCACTCCTCATCGTCCTCCAGGGGAGTCACGTGCTCGACCCGAGGACCAGATAGGGCGGGAGGTGGTGTCGCCATTGGTGATGCCGGTGGCGATGCAGGCGATTGGGGCGGCGCAGAGTCCTCTGCTTCAGCCGCTGGTGGAGACTCATGCGAAGCAGAGCGTGGCGGAGGAATTGGTGATGATGCCGAGCTCCCCGCTCCAGGCAGCTCCTCCGTCCACGGAAACTCCACGATGAAATCGCTGCTCGCCGCCTCCGATGTGCCCGCCGCTGGCGATGCCCAGTCCCAGCCGCGGCCTTCGTCGAACAACATGAACAGTCTCATACCGTAAAGGGGTAATTGATACTTAAGCTAATGATAATATGACTTGAGCAGGGCTTATCTTCTACAGTAAATTGCCAATCTGATTCATAAAACGTATGTTCAATCATAAGATCCTTTGACACCATGAACCTATGATAATTGAAGCATAATGTTTTTTACATTGAAACCATATGGTATTTCTTAATTTGATCATCAAGATCTCATACCGTCATCGTCAATGTAGTGTGCTTGCAAGATTAAAGATGTTTTTACAATCACAAACAACATTTGTGTGTTCATGGATGACATTATTTATGATTGGCCTACTTCATCTTTTATTATCATACATTTTCTCATTTGTGATCAACCTCTGTATTATTAACTCTAATTTTTTTTCTCTGACATCAATAGTACAAAAATGGTTTTTGTTGATGCCATGTTTATTTTCCATTGAACATGCAACAGTAGAATAGAATGTCACCTTTCCATTAGTTTTTCACAACAGTTGTTCACAAAAACTGCCAGTGGAATTTCAAAATGTGCCATTAGTACAAATTGTTTCTGTATTAGTGCACGGTACTATTTGTGATCATGTCACTTCTATTCTTATGTGCTCAATTTAGACCACTTTTATTCTGCTCTAACATGGTACTGTTTAGTTTCGAAAAAACAACATGGTACTATTTATGATCATGCCAATTTTACTTTTCTGAGCAAACATTCTATTATTGGGCTTGTTGCGGTACACCCAAATGGTTGTGAGCCATTCATTCATTCCATTCGGATGGTGGAACTCGATCCCTACCTAGCTTAGGGCGCAGGTTGTATGAGTGCAAGATTGGAGGCCGAGGCTTGAAGAGAGAGGATCGACGCCTGGGCGCCGTGGTCACAAGAGGAAGAAAGAGAGAGAGGGCGGCTAGGGTTTCTAGGAAGTCTCCCGGCTCCCTAAGGGAAGCCGAGCAGATATGATTGCTCTTGCTTGTCTTGCAATGTGCCTCATGGGTTGATTATAAAAAGTACATAGGACTAACATCTCTTGTGGTTAGACAATATGGTACTATTCCTATTTACTCTAACATAGATAAATGACAGATAATTTGGGCCTTGTGCCCTGTCCAATGGGCCTCCTTCTAGAATATTGTACGCTGGTCATAACTGGACGTGTGAGTACCCAAACCATGAATTTTATGTGCATAAGTGCCCAACATGCAACTCCAAAGTACAAGAATTTTTTGTGCATACAAAACTTTACACAATCAGTTTACATGCTCAACATACGTAGCTATGTACTTTATTGTGACGCAAAAAATCTATATACTTTACTAGAAAGCTACTTGACCATGTGATATAGTTTTAATCAAGTTAGTATTTTGTAACATATTTTTAGATCACTAAAGTTCACTGATATGTTGGTCATTTGTTTCTTTCATACATGTATCTATTTAACTGAACATGTAACAATTTTCATGCAAAGGGCAAAGGGAATGTTGCCCACGAGAAAAAGAAGGGACGTACTGTGTGCCCGTGTTTGTCTCTAGTGATGAAGTGATTTAGTTTCCTTTTTCTTTTCTTAGATTATTTAATTTATTAATTTAAAAAATCTAGAAAATCAATGGGTAGGAAGTAAAATGTGTACCGTAGCATTGCTCTCTATTATTTGTGACTAGGTCAACTTTTTCACACATGCGGGTTATTATTTTTTTATCCGATTCGCATAAGTCTCCACACTCAAATTCTCCACATGGAATAGGTGGATAATTTTGGTATAAACTAAAGGTGTCACTTTATAAATTATTTTCGTAATGAGGTATGTGTATAATTTAGATGTGAATTTAAGGTTTAGTTTGGATTATCTTTCATAAGGCATAGGTGGATAACTTATATGCAAATTTTGGGATTATTTAAATTATCACAATGGCATATGTGGATAATTCAGATACAAATTTATGAGGTCATTTTGAATTATCATTCATAATGGCACATGTGGATAATGAGATAAAATTTTAAAGAGATAAAATTTTGGGGTTACTTTATTGTTTTCCTATTAACAATTGTGGCTATTTTTTATAAACAGACTTGGTCTAGTGGCTATTGTTGTTGATAATGATTAAACTTTGCCAAACGAGAGTCTAGATGTTTAGTTATTGTAAATTTTTTTTTGGATTTAGCTTCCTTACTAGAACATCTTGTGAGTATTAACTTTGAGACTCCGTTAGAGTCTCTAGTTAGTAATGGTAAGATATTTAGAGATGACATAAATATTTATATGCAGAAGGTTCATCTTTGCATAGTCATATTATGGTTTAGTTGTTCTTACATTCTCCACCGCAGAATATCCCTTCCGCCCCGCCAGTATCTCTAGGATTAAAACACCAAGGCTATAAATGTCAGACTTGAATGAGATCTCACCACTATGCACTTCAGGTGCCACATATACCCTGCATGAAAATTGGTATTGTGCAATATATTTTGTCAAGTTGAATAAATTTCTTTGTCAACATATACCACAATGTCAACATAAACCAACATAGTTAGTCTTTTCTCAAGCAGGGAAAAATAACATCTTGAGATGCAAACTTGCTTACATCGTCTGAAGAAAATTCTTTGTGCAATCCAAGGTTCGATTTTCTTCACCAAAGAGCCTTGAGTATCCAAAATCACAAAATTTTGGCACATTTTCATCATCCAGCAATATGTTGGAAGGCTTGACATTTGAGTGAACAATATGGTTTAGATGATGAAGATAGTGTAAGCCCTGACAAATTCCTTTGATTATCTTATAGCACTGTTTCCAATCAAGTCTGTTAGAAGCATCTGTAATGGGCGCATAATAAATAAACAAATTAGAGAATTCAGACATGGATAAATAATTAGAATTTAACTATTAACCATTCCTGGTCCTAATATATCCAATATACATACTTGATAATGTTTGGTTACAGGTAGGTAGTAATTAATAACTGTACTATGTGTGTGAGGTGCATGATACTAACTTTTTCATTTCAACAAAAAGTAAACATAAACAGAACGGAACGTTACGTGTCACACGATCCTCCTACCAGCGATATAGCCACCAAGGTTCCCTCCACTTAGGTATTCAAAGCAGAGCAACCTTTCATGTACTTCCACCGTCCCTTGTGTATCAGAACAGTACCCCAGAAATCGAACTATATTCCTGTGCTTCAACCTGAATAGAGAAGCAACGTTTCGTTGGAATTGGTGGCCATCAATATCGTTTTGTTGAAGCAACCTCTTCACAGCGACTATTTCTCCACTTTCAAGCACACCCTGCAATATCACAACAGCATTATTGTCAGCTTGAACATGAGCTTTGAGGCCAACAATAATCCAGAGCGTGGTACCTTGTAAACCACTCCACCACTTCCAATTTTCCGATCACCAGAGAAATCATTTGTGATGGACTTTAGAAGTGATAGTGGCAGAGCTCTTGGCTCTGCACTTTTCTCACGTACCAACTGGTCCAGAATGGATATATTAATGCGAATCTCTAGAACATGCTGCATCTTCTGGTGCATCCCATTCGTCAGCCACTGTGTTCTAAACTCCGCGTGCAGGTTCAGAAGCCAAAGCCTCTTGAGGGAGAGAAGCGATTCGATACCTTGAGGGACCTTATCCAGCTTCTCTAGAGACATGATGTACAGGCCTTCGATGCACGGAAGAGCACCATGTTCAATCTCCAGCTGCTCGACGTCAGGCATTTTCTTCAGGACGAGTGTTTTCAGGTGAGGAAAGCACCCAGCAGAAAGAACCAAAATGCTTGCACTCTTCACCCTGTTAAAGCTCAAATAGGTGAGGTTTGGCACGTGTGGAGCAAGGACCCTCAATGGATCTTCACCAAGCTGACACCAGCTAAGCGCTAGATATTTTAGATGTTTCCCATGGTTAAAAAATATTGGATATTCCAGTGTCTCATCAGCCCAGCGCCCCCTGACAATTAGTCTGTGGAGCTTGGGAGAAATTGGTGAAAGGGCTTGGAGGCAAAGTGTCTCATTCACGTCTCTTGCAGAGATTAAGAGGCTGGAAAGAAGTGGCATTGTCGAAAGGGTCGCGAAAAGACTAGCACAATCTGCAGCACTTACATTGTCAATCCATATACTTCTGAGCTGCATCAGTTTCTTCAGCTGTTCAGCCAAGTCTTTGCTCGCTTGCACTGTCTCAAGTGTTTGTAGTTCTTCCAGGTTCAACAGACCTTTAGGTGCTTCCACTCCGATGAAATATCTATACTCTGACTGCTTCTCATCAGCAAACCTGTCAGCCAAAAGGTGCCTTAGCTTCTTGACCTTAACAATCCCTCGTGGTAGTTTCTCTATTTGGGTTTGTTTGATGTCCAGAGTGTGGAGGTTCAAGAGCTTCTCAATGGACTCTGGGAGTGACTTGACTCTGGTGCGCCTTAACCCAATATACCGAAGGTTAAAGAGATTTCCAATAAATGCTGGCACCTCAGTGATCTCAGAATCTTGCAGGTCAAGAACTGTCAAATAGTTTGATTGAGACATAACTGAGGATACCATGTCAGGGGAGAATGAAATTATTCCCTGAGCCACAAGAGTTCGAAGACATCGAAATTTAACCTTAGGTGTGGCGTTAACATTCCACCCACATATTGACAAGCGACGAACATTCTTGTCCACCTGTATCAGTTCATCAAAATCGTTTGCAGAACCAAACTTCTCTTCTTTGGCAACACAAATTACCAGGTCCCGTATGATACCATGCATCTTGCAGGTGCTAACCCTGCCAAACTCATCATAGTCTACAACTTCAAGCATATTACGGTGGATCAGTTCCATGAGATTTCCCTCAGCCACCTCCTCTGGTGTATTATTTTCTTTACTCAGAACAAAACCTTCTGCAACCCAAAGCCGCACAAGAGTTTCACGTGACATTGGGTAGTCTTCAGGAAACAAGCTGCAATACAAGAAGCAGTTCCTGAGGTCTCCAGAGAGGTCATGGTAGCTTAGATTGAAGATTGCTCGGACATGATCATTGGTTGACAACTCACTCCGAAGCTGGTTGTATGTTTGATTCCAAATGTTTATTTGTGGTCTTGATGACAACAAGCTGCCGATTGTAACAACTGCTAGCGGCAGGCCATGACACCTTTTCACTATTTCACCAGCAATTTCCTGAAGCTCCTCGGGACATTTGTGGTCCTTCTTGCTGTGAAAGGCCCTTCTACAGAAAAGTTCAAATGCATCAGTCCAACACAACGGTTGGAGCTCAAGATGGTAGTCAAAAGAAGCAATAGCACCAACATGGTCCTTTCGTGTTGTGATGATGATGCGGCTTCCTTGGAGCATCTCGAAAGCATCACGTATTTTGGTGTATACTTCTTGCTCCCAAACATCATCCAATACAATCAAGCATTTTCTATTTTGGAGTTTTCTCTTTATTTCTTCCTTCAAGTCATGTATATCCATTTTGTCAATCTCTTCGGCACTAGTGGTTCCATATGCCCAATCTTCCGAGTAGCTTTCTCCATGAGAGACTCAACTGTGTAGATCTGTGACACAACAATCCAAGCATGTATCGGGAAGTTGACCTTTTCACGTTCATAAATATTTGTAACCAGTGTAGATTTTCCCAGTCCACCCATACCAGAAACTGTAATCACCGTGCTAGCCTGCTCTTCTGAATTTATCCATCCAGTCAGCAATTTTCTATTTTCTTTAATCCCTACTAGATCTTCATCTTTGACAAATTCTGGGAAGCTGTCTTGGGAACGATGTTCATGGAGAGGGACAAGCTGGGATGGCTGCAACCACTGATCCTTCAACTGAATAACTTGCTGAATCTCCCCGTCTATCTCCGCTACCTCATCAACAATTTTACTGAAAACAATGGCATAATGAGTACCCTTGACAAAATACTTCTTCAGGGTCCTTCGTCCTCTAGTTGAAAAAGATGGTAGGAGTATTTGTCTACAACATCCTCAACACGGTAAGCCACCCTCCGGACCTCCCCAATCCAGCTCTTGACAAGCTCATTTGAAAGGTAGACTGTG
Source organism: Themeda triandra (assembly GCA_018135685.1). NCBI lineage: Eukaryota > Viridiplantae > Streptophyta > Magnoliopsida > Poales > Poaceae > Themeda > Themeda triandra. The sequence continues at coordinate 16,017 of JAENPR010002896.1, forward strand.
CCAATCTGCTGTATAACTTTGCTCATGATTGTCAGTTTCATCCTTATTTGATCCATTTTCCATGGGAGTTCCTCAGAGCTTGAACTTTTTCACACAGTTTATTTATAATGGCCTTGGCAGCTTCATCTAATAGAAGGTCATGAATCTTATTGACAGCAAGGAGCACTGCTTCTGCCATGAGTTTGTGCTGAACAACAAAGACAGCAGGTCATACCGTAGGTAAAGCATACCGTAGGTAAAGCAAATTTAAATTGTAAGATACCAGCTGAACTCATCCAGTCATTCATAGGTTAAGAAGAAAAACAATTCCATCTGTTCTTGTTGATTCTACTCGGCCTCATTATTTTTCAGTAAATGGGGTTTTGTTTCGGCAAAACTTAAAGCATCAATGACAGGGAACTTTAAAGTATAATGTATTGCACATGCAGGTAACATGTATCAGTACCATGTGCAATTTCCAAATGGCTAAATAGATCTCATCAAATATAATTTGGCATAGAAGAGAAGAGACATGTTCCGCTCATTTTCCTAAAGAGGTAATTAAAATAGTGGAATCTAATATGTACTTACCCTTTTATAAATAATCTATCTATCTATCTACAATAAAAAGACATGTAGCAATTATTAGCATATAGTATAAATGAAACATTGCAAAACCATATCAAGCGGAAGTGGCAGGACGCGGGACACTTGGACAGAAGATCCGGTTGCTACCCCATTTTCTGGACATCCACAATTGTAACATATATGTTTATTTCCTTGCAAATTTTCTGAAAGAAAAACAGATCCGGGCAGCTATGGAAGGGCCATCAATTGATGCCCGAGCTAGTTTCAGATTCAGGGCGATGTTTCCTGAAGTTGATCCCTGCCTAGTGCCTACACTCAGTTGATATGCGATCAGGAAAATGAGTGAACTCAACGTGTCTAACAGAGACTATAAGACTAGCCCAGTAGGATTTCTGCGAACATGGTCCCTAATGTCCCCATCAAAATTATCTCATTTGCATCCAAAAAAAATACAGGCTACCTACCACTCTGGTCAGTGGAAGAATAAAACAAAGGGCAGTGTTGGCTCGTTTGAGAAGCCAATGCGCACCTGCTGGAACCTTAGCCCAGAGCGGAACGGCTGGATGAATCCGGCAAACCTGCGGCAACAAACGGGGACAGAGGAGGTGAGCAGGCAGCGAAAAGTGCAGACGTAAGAAGAGTGAGACGCGGTTAGGGCTTTGAGAAACGCATTTCCCTACGACGCGTGCGCCGCTGCCGCGCTTGGCCGCGACGGCGCGCAGCCGTAGCCCATTGGTCTCGGCGGCGCATTTCGTCGAACAGGCGCAGGGCAGGCACCGGATGAGTGGACGACGGCAAGGAGGAGGGGAACTGGGGGATCGACTGCAAGGATGCTCATTATGTGGGCCAGCAAAGAGCACAAGAGGCCCCACAGATGATGGGCTGCCAAGCAACGTGCGTCGGTGCGTGCACTGCACTCCCACACTACTCAGTGCGGACGCACGATCTTAAGCATGGGTATTCGAAAAATAAAAAGGGTAGCATGTACAAAACTATATAGATATATAACTTAATGTATAGTAATATTTTTTGGGCTAAATTCTTCATAGATTAGTTATTTAATCTCGTTTCTTTCTTGTTTTAGTACAAATACATGTATATATACATATATAGTGTATATACTATATACACTATATATATAAAATTTATGACTAAAAATTAGGTATTCATTTGAATACCCTTGCTATCACATGGGCCCGCCTACCCCACCGACTGGTATTTAACTAATGGAAAAAGTCCAATTTTGGTCCCTCAACTTTCGTGAAAGTCTAGTTTTATCCCTGAACTCCAAAACCGGACAAAACACATCCCTCAACTATTGAAACAATACACATTACATCCCTGACCTGGTTACGAGTGGTTTTGAGGGCTGTTTTGTCTTTTTGTTTTCATTTATTTTGGTGAACCATTGAAAACTCATAATAAATCATAGAAAGATCATAAAATAAAAAATCATAGATAAGTAGATCTTTACCGTGAATATATAATATAATATAATATAATATAATATAATATAATATAATATAATATAATATAATATAATATAATATAATATGTTCTAGTATAAAAGTTTTTTTACCTTTAGGTCTATGGTTTTTATAATTAATTAGAACATTTCATATATGCAGTTTATGTGGTCCAATTGTGGTAAATTTTTTATTGTGGTCTAATTATTGTATACTTGATACTTCATACTCATTGGATGAAATATAACTTAGTTATAGATTTATTTAGGTTTATGCTTGTTAAATATAAATAAATCTATAACTAAGTTGTATATGATCCGATGAATATGAAATTTTTACCATAGTTCAAACATACAATAGTTAGCTCACAATAAAATTTTCACCATAATTGGACTATAAACCTGTAGATATGAATTATTCTAATTAATTATAGAAAATCATATATCTAAAGCTACAACAAAACCATTGTACTAAAGTGTACCATATTATATATTCACTGCGTAGATCTACTTACCTAGAGTCCAATAAAATTAGATTTTTTATTTTATGATTTTTCTATAATTTACTATCGTTTTACAAATATTCAGCCGAAATAAATGAAAAATAAAAAGACAAAATCACCCTCAAACCACACATAACTAGGCCGGGGGACGTAATCTGCACTGTTTCAATAGGTGAGGATCTGTTTTAACCGGTTTTGGAGTTCATGAGGACGTGTTTTAACCGGTTTTGGAGTTCGGAATGAAATTGAGTTTCGTGAAAGTTGAGGGATCAAAACTAGACTTTTTTCAAACTAATTTAAATTAATTTATTCTAGAAACTAATTTAATTTAGAAGTCTCAAAATAAAACTAATTTAATTTTGAACTCTCCATTTGAATTACATTTACTTTATTTAGATTTAACCTAAGCGAAGATTATACAACTTTGACCAAGAAAATAAAAAAACACATCATTAACTACATCATCAAATTAGTTGCATTAGATCCATAATAAAAATGTCTTGTCACCTGGTAATAAACTAAAACAAACTATTTGAACCAGATAGTTTTTAAAACTCGTATCCTTGGTAGATGTGCGCAAACCCATGGTGTAGCGAAAGAGATGTGGCATAGAAAAAAATATGTGATCTTAGGCATTGTGAGAATGTAACGGAGACAATTTACACTCAGATAAGGCATTGGAGGTCATCGCCTTGAATGTTTTTCACCAGTTATAGATGGAGTAGCAATAATAAATTATACTTATGTTTTTTTCTTCTACATGTATGGTGTATGTGCATATGCTCTTTTTTTTTTGCATTATTGGTATTTATCAGTAGATGAGCTAAAAATTACTCAAAAAATAGTAGATGAGCTAAAAAATGGATGTGTGCGGATGCAGAGGCCGAAGGAAACCTTTTTTTTCCTAAAATATAGAAAAAAAGCCTTTTAATGGTGCATGATTCTCAATGGTGTAAGTTTTTTGTTAGAAATTGTCTTATTTAAATGTGTCATATATAATTTTCTAAAATCAAAATAGTTTCTAACTTTAAAAAAGTAGAAAAAAACTTTGTCTTGAAATAGTGCTCAAGTGCATCCTTTCTTTTACTCCCTTCTTTCAACTTTTAGTGGATAACTGAAGATGATAAAAAAAACTTTATTAACACAACCATAGCTAGGCCTTTTTTATGAAAATGGAGGGCTAAGCCCCTACAGGAATTTATTCAGGAACAAGTTCTCAAGTACAAAGAAGAGACTAGAGCAAGAAAAAAAATTAAGACAGAGAAAAAGAAATAGCTAGCCATTTGTTGGCTGTCGGCTGATAACGACGGTAGAACCCCGTCACCCTCAGTCGTCGTCTACTTCTCATGCCGGCTGGCCCGGCTCTGATGAAGGTCATGAGAGATGAAACTACCCAAACCATGCGAAGTTGTGAGTTTAGGATCTTTTCGAGACACTACTGCCGAATCAAGCAACAGAAAGGTAGGATAGACTCAAGAGTGATAACCTGAACCGTCACCCTAATTGCACGACAGCTACTGTTTGCAATCAAGGTCGAAAGCTACCTGAACCTAAATCGGGGATATGCAGAGTTGCAGATTTCGCATTAGATGACTAGGGAGTGAAGGAACAGAGCTAGAGCAGAGTCTGCAGACATGACCCGTTGAATCCGTGACCAATTAAGAACAACAAACAAAGAAAAGGCATGAGTTGCAGCTAGGCAAGTACACTTACTACGCACCTGCAGTTGATAGCAGCAGCAGATTTGCCTGCCGGGAGAGCTATTAGCAAGGCCTCCTCTCACACGCTTGGAGTCATCGGAGCTCCTCCTCACTGCTGTGGTGACAGGCGAGGGTCGGACGATGGGAAGGGAAGACCATGACTTAGAGATGCATACAAGACAGACAGCACCTACACACTCGCATTGCCCACTATGTACTTCTTCCTTTCTCATTTCGTCAAAAAAGCTAAAAAATTATCCTGATTTGTTTAGGATGCTGCCAAAGTGGATGCAGTCGCCATCGTCACGTTTTGTGTGCAAGTGGAGGGGCCAATGATGTTGGATGCCTTGCTGTGGCCTCGTGGGTGCAACCAGCCGGGTCCTACCACCACTCCTACCAACCGTTGCTTTCAGGAACAACCCGTGTTTAGGAGATACGATTAGGATGTGCTGTGGTGCTCTGATTACTAGTATTAAAAAACAACTGGTTGTTCTTATCGGTTCATTCCTTTTATATTTCTGCGAGAGTGGTGGAATTAATTATTTTGTGTGTGCATATTCATATTGATGTTCGTACTTATATCTCGTGTATGCTCTCTTTCAAATTCTCGTCACCTACTTTTTCTGCCTCTCTGGTTTGTTGGTTAAATATCTGTTGATGGGTTCAGCGTGTGCACGCATGTCTCTATGTTTGTGATACGGAGGGCACATTTTGTGATGTATATGTTGATGGGTTTGGGGTTTTGTGCTAGTGCACTCCTTTCTTACATGAAAGTAGAGGATCGACAATATATAATGGAGGCAACAGACATTTTTTTTTGAGTTCTTTTACAATGATTGTAATTGCCTCCCATTGCCTCTCATTGCCTCCACAAAATGGTAATTATGTGCCTAAAGGGTAATTTAGTCTTTGCATAACCCCCACTCTCTTGTCTCCGATCCGACTCCCGATCCGCTCGCATCGCCGTATCGCTCGCATCGCCCTCGCCTGCCCACACCCGGCCACCCGCTCGTATCGCCCTCGCCCTACCGCTCTCGGATCGGAGGAGAGACGGGAGGACCTCGCCATAGCAGCCGCCGCCGCCGTTCGTCGCACGCCCTCCGCCGGCCGCCAGTCCTTGCCCTCGCCCGTCTTCCTGGTCTCCTCCCCCATCTCCACCGCACCAAGAGCCCTCGCCGGGTCCTGCTCTCCGTCCGCCCAGCCGTCGCTCCGCCTCCCGTTCCGTGGCAGCACGGCAGCGGCCCACTCCCTCGCGGATCGTTCTGGACGGTGGTTCACTGCCGTCGCTGATCGCTGCGCGTCACGGCTTACCGTCGCGGTTCCCTGGGCGCGAGAGCGCTGACACGCCGTCACGGCCTCCACACCCACCCCTCACCACCGGGCCTCCCGCTGACCCGCCGGCGTCGAGGTAGAAGGGGAAGGGCAGGGACGCGGGCGGGGAGGTCGGGAAGCGGGAGGCTGCGAACGGGCCTCGGCAACCGTCCGGTCAGAACGACGAGCAGGCTTCCGGACCGCCAACAGCGATTTCTCTGTCACGAGCTCTCCTACCCGCCGCCTGGTGCTCCAGCCCGTCACTGCCGTCATCATCGTCCCAGGCAACACGCGGCGTCGCGGACGCGAAGCGGGTGGAAGCGACCCCTGCCGGTCCGCTGCCGCCGTCGGGCGAGCCAGGCCGCGGCCGCCGCGACAAGATGGAGACCGCGCCCCCAACCCCGGCGCGGCCACTGCAGGAGGAAACCGGGGCGAATCCCATTCCCATCCCGCTCTCTCGCGTCCCGGAGAATCACCACGACAGGAGCAGAGACGTCGGCGAGGTCCCTCCGTCCATAGTCCACCTCGAGCACAGGTAACAGCTTGCTCCCATCCCCATCATCCTTGTGCAAATATGCTTAATCTTCTGGTACCTAATTCTTCAGATTCTGTGGATGATCAAATCGACAACAACAGTGAGCTCCCTTGACTCTGAAACACAGTAGTGTAATTTTGTACCTGACGAACAGCAACAATGAGCTTATCTGAATGTGAACATGCTGTTTTTATCTGAATGTGATCTCATAAGAATCCTGCTTTTGCTTGATAAAGAAACACCAACCCAATGGTTTTCTGTAAGTAGCATGGTTTCAAGAGCATGGTTGATTGCTTTATCACAACAGAATGTAGAGCTTCATAGAGCAATTTTGGGGTTCAGAGAACAGTTGGGTAATCTCTACTGATTAATGATTGATATGAACCATGCCAGGATTTTGATAGTTTCAGAGAACAGTTGGACGGTTTCTCTGTGCTTTAAGTGCTGGATCAATTATCAGAGCATACTGTAAATTGGTTACCTAAAATTTGGTGAACCATTCATAATTCCACATCAGTTTTTTAGATGAAAATAGCTTCATATCTTATAGCAAAATGTAATATGTAGATGCCTTGTGGTATTTGGAGTGGAGAACATGCTTGAAGACATGATAGTTTATTCCTGCTTGCTCACTGTTTCAATGGTCTATTTTTCCTGAATCGTTAGATGCTCAGTTGTTATCATGTCACAATATGTCTTGGCAGTTCTTACACGAGTTGCTGACTGCAAAATGTGTTTTCATTGGTTCCAGGAGCCAATTATATCTGACTGTGTTGCTTGCTGCTCTTATGTTCTCATATGACCCTATTACATGACTTGGCAATTCAGTTTTACCACTTACAGTATAAGTATAGCTGCTGTAGCTGCATGAAACTATAATGATAGTCTTGTTCTTCTTCACTAGTTGTACCATTTAGGATTCAGTTTGCTGATTAATGCCCAAACCACACGGACGAGCTTGTTTGGCAACCTAATTGCAATGCAGTAGTTTAATCAAATCACAATCTAGTTTGGGGGATTAATTTTGCAACTGGCTATTCATGTTCCAGGAGGAAATGGCGGACATTGATTCTTTGCTGGAGTACAATAGAATTTTTATGAAGATGTTTGGCAGTGAAGACGAAGGGTTTGAGTTTTACAACGACTATGCTTATGAGAAAGGATTTAGTGTGAGGAAGCAATACTGCGAGTGGGACAGTGACCACAGTGAGAGGACCCTTTGGAAGTTTCTTTGCAGCTGTGAAGGTTTCCGGGAGGCGAAGGAGCTGAATAGGGAGATTAAGAAGCGGAGGCCGCGGAATATTACTCGATGCGGCTGCCGTGCTCGACTTGTGATTGCACAGGATGAGAACAGGCAGTGGTACGTGAAGGATTTCATCGACGAACACAACCATCCGATGATAGAACCAGACCTCGCCTGTTTCCTGCGTTCACATAGGAAAATCAGCGACCATCAGAAGGCTGAGATTGTGGAGTTGCAGATTGCTGGTATCCGCAAACATCAGATAATGGACATTATGGTGAGGCGGTACGGTGGGTATGATAATGTTGGATTCACATCAAGGGACCTTTACAATTTCTGCCATCGCAATAAGGCCGAGATACTTGCCGCAGGTGATGCTCAAACAATAAGACCTTGAAGCCGATCCGCTCGACGCGCTCGAGCAGCGCGGCCGGCAGCGGCGCGCCGCCGATGAGGACGTGGACAGGGGCCTCGAGCTCCCTATTGGCGCCGTCGGTCTGGCCCTCAAGGAGGATGCTGAAGACGACGGGCGCGCAGCACACGTATCCCGGAGCCCCATGGTGGCGCCGAGCTGCGCGCCGACGAAGTTGCCCAGCAGCGACAGGTGGTTGGACGGGTTGGCCACCTTGGACAACCGCCGCTGCCCGCCGGACATCCACTGCCCGTAGATCTTGAGCGCCAGGCACAGCAGTGGCGCCATGAGCACGTACCAGAGCCAGTGCGGGAGCGCCGCCGCGTGCGTGACGGCGTGCGGCACGCCGATGGCGAGGTATAGGCAGATGATCAACGGCGCGAAGACGAAGTTGACACGGATCGGGTGGTAGTACTCACGCCGGACCGCCTCGAAGTAGAGCGCGCACTTGCAGGCGTAGGTCGCCGACACGGCGGCCATGAGCGCCACCGAGACGCAGTAGAGGTAGAGGCAGATGATCAACGGCGCGACGGGCTCCTCCACCAGCTCCGCAACCGCAGCGGCGTCGCGGGCGCCGAAGGAGAGGCTCGGCGGGTCAAGCCAGCCGAAAGAGATGGGCCCTGCGGCGGCGGGTCCCGCGTGGACGTTGCTAGCGACGGCGGAGGCCATGGCCGGCGGCGAGGCGCATCCAACGGCGGCGGCAGACAGCGTGCACTCGAGTACGGTACTTGGCTGTGGGAGGGCTGCCTGGATCCACGATCTGCGTGTCGCCGATGGAATGGGTTAAGGGATGAAGGAACCCTAGATCACGTCTTTTCTTTCTTAAAAAAATAAATAAAACATCAACTATAGTAATTGAATCATAATCCCTAACTATAGTACTTAAAAAATAATTTTTGCATTTATGAAGTTACCGTTTTACCCTTGATTAAAAAAGTAAACTACAAAAACGCAATTAACCCTCCTATTTGTGGAATTGCCTCCCACTCGGTTTTTGAGGCGATGGGAGGCAATTTAGCACCTATGGCCCACCCGTCATAGACACGTCAATTGCCTCCCATTGCCTCTCCCCCGTTGCCTCCCATTGCCTTCAGCCTTTCTGGCCGTTGGATCGATCGCTGTGAGCCGTCGAAATTCCCCACAATCATTGTAAAAAATCTCTTTTTTTTTATATTCAGATGCTGGCAAACCGACTGCCTCTAATGAATGTTAGGAGGCCTTTCACTACCGGTTCGTTGCTGCAACCATCAGGGACAAGGGCGGATGAGGGGGCTGGGGAGGCTTCAGCTCCCCTACAGCTGGTGTGCAACATTGGAAGTATAGGGAGGATGATGAAGAGGTGGAGAAAGAAGAAAATGGAGAGAAGGAGAGGAAGAAGAAGAGATCAGCCCCTCTCCCCTTCAATCGCGTTCAGGATCCGCCACTGATTAGGGATGAGCTGTTCTATCGTCCGAATCTTGAATGATGGGAGGTTCTGATATGATAGTTATTGCTTTTTCTAGTGTCCTGAACATCTAAAAACTCTCCTCTCGATGTGAAACCCTCTGTTAATGGTTTGTAGAAAAACTAAACAAATCAAAAAAAATTCATTTCTATGTTAAGTCCACTCTATTAATGGTTTCAAAAACCTAAAAAAATAAAAAATTATATAATTCTCAAGACACAGTCATATGCTCTACTGGTCATAGTAACACATCCCTACAACTACACCACACACTCATTTTTTTGAGGGACACCACACACTCATTTCTAACTTAGAAATTCTAAGTATATATATACTTAGAAATTCTACGTATATATATCAGATGTTCTCTCTTTTATTAACATTCTATAATCTTGTGTTGAATATTTTTGCCTACTAAATGAACTCAAAAGGAAAAAGTTTCACTTATAAAATTTGAAATCTACAACTTTGGTGTAGGATGTGTCTCCATCCTATATTATTTGAAGATTTCAAAATTTTAAATATTAAAATATGTGAATTTAAAACAAATATTTGAGACACAAAAGAATTTAAATAAAAATCTTATCAATGATAAACCTATAGATTTGCTCGGCCACTACAATTTTGTTATTAATTTTGTGAACATTGAAGCTTGTATGGAAATTCTAGATTTTGAACTCCAAAATCTAGGAAATAAAAAACTTTGCAACTACAAAGGTGTTGATTATATTGATAGCTGCAACTTTAGTATAAAGTATATACCATGTCAACAACAAAGTTTGTTTCAAAATTTAGTAACATGGATATATATTTTTAGATTCTAAATAGTTTTAAATCAAAAGCTTATTAACTACAAAATTGTAGATCATATTGAGCGCTACAATTTGAAAATAAACTTTGTCCATATAAAAGTTATATTTTTTTTTTGATGTAATTATTTCTAGAGTCAGGTCTCTCTGTCAATATATCTTAAGATGCTCGCTATAGGTTGCTTTTGTGGCAGATGCAAATATGCCACTTAAACCACTCAACTAGAGTGTTTGTTTCACTTATTTCGTTGTCATCTCCTATAATTATTATTGAGCAAAATAAACTAGATCACATTAGTTGATAGCCATAGGTTGACCCCACTTGTATTAGTGCCTACACAAACTTGCCATATGCATCAATCAGCATTTTTGTTAGTTGCACTTTTCACGTATCGGGTTAAAAACAATGTCACCTATGCACACAAAATCCTTAAAACCACACATACCTAATAATTAGCCTTAGCTTTTCCAAACCGGGCTACCGTGTAACAATGTCAAGTTTACGATTCTTTATTCCAGCTGGACACACTATTTTGAAACAGCTGCCTCTCTCATCTATGTTCAAAGTGTAATAAGAGCATCTCCAACAACTCCTCAAATTCACTTGGTATTCTTATTATTTTGGCAAAAACACAAAAACACCTCTCCAACAACTCCTTAAATCCACCTGGTATATTTCCCAACTTGGTAAATGGAGTCCCCGCGCGCGTATATATCCGCGCGCGGTGTGGACTTTGTATCCCGCAATTGGCTCTCCCGCGGGCGCGCCAAACTCCCCCGATCGACTTGCATGGTGTTGATTGCATGGTGTTGATAACTAAATTTGGTAAGATATGTGGTGCTGCAAGTCCTGATGCATGATTGCATGGTGTTAATAGCTAAATTTGGTCAGATATGTGGTGCTGCAAGTCCTGATACATGATGTGCGCCACGGAGACGATGAACACTCGTGCTTAACCAAAGATTTGGCGTCGTGCTATTATTATCAGTTTCTGCAGGTCAGGCATGTGGTGCTGGAAGATAGCATGTGGAAGACCAAGCACGTGAAGAAAACAAATAGAAAGGCCAAACCGATCCTGATGCAAGAAGGCGCACGGAGACTTTTTTTTTTTATTTTTACCAAGTTGGAATAAGGAGTTGTTGGAGAGAGGTCTTCTTTTCACTTACTAAATAAAAATAACAACTTGCTAAAACTCAAGATATACCAAGTAGTTTTTACCAAGTTGTTGGAGATGCTCTAAGGACACATGTCCTGTAACTGAACCTCATATTTTACATGTACCGTTTTGTTTCTTTTAATAGGTCGAATAATAGCATCTAAAGTTCAATAAACTCTAGGTACCCTTTTATGATGTGTTCGAACTCCTAATTATGTGTTCGGACTTTTAAAGACTACACTATTACTATAAACAAATTTTTAGTTGATAAGATCCAGCCTTTTCTTGCTACATGGAGGCAGTAGTAATATATTTGATTATATTAAAACCCTCGTTTTTATGATTTGTGTATGCTTTGTTTATGTTAAATGGTTAAATGAAATCTAGATGTTTCAACACAGCATATGTACAAGACCGAGTCAGCTGATAGAGCTTCGAAGTTAATTTGGCGCATGTATATATTTGTACACGGTATTTGTAATTCATGATTAGTACAACTTCACAATAACTGCAAGCAGTGTAAATAATAGTACACAATTTACACTTTTCGAAATGAAAGTATCGTTTGAGGAGGGAAAGGAAAATAATTCATCCTGTTGGATCAATTTGCACTATTTGGCGTGTTATGGATGCAAAGGGATGTGTCTAAATCATCAATGTGGAACAATGAGGAAAAGGGGAAAGAAAGAGAGCAGCTTCTAGAGCACAAGTTGCAATTCAGAATTTCAGATACAGATATATTAAGCCTCATCTCAAATTTACTCCAATCGTCCTGTGCACTTGGTCTATTCCACAGCTCCACCGCCGGCGAGGCACGGACAGCTGCAGACCGGAGGCAGAGAAAAGAGAAACAGATTAGAACCACTGATCAGTTGGCAGTTGCTACTATACTAACGAGTAGCTAGCAAGAACGTCGATGCGTTAAGAACTCGATATATGGTGCCTAAGCCTGATTAGGTAAGTCCCTTGTGCATATATAGTGCTAATAATCAGAGATTAGTTAGGATTACCATTTGGCCAAGAAGCTTGGTGCGCTCTGCTTCGTAGCTTGCGAGGCCCCCGGGTTCTGCTCGGCGGCGGCGTGCGCTGGTTCTTCCGTCTTGTCGGCGCCGTGGTTGCTTGGACGGCCGACGAAGTAGCCTCCTGCACCGACCGGCAAAGGATTAAGGGAAACAGAGTATCTTTACCGCAAGCAGGGCGACAGGAACTGAAGACAGAGGAGCTGGCTAGTTTGAGAGAGAGAGAGAGAGAGAGAGTACCAGGAACGTCGCTCTTCTGGTCGCTGCTCATGGCGGCTCTGCCGGCGGCTACTTCCTACCTTAGGTAGCCTCTCCCGGCGCCGGTGAGAGCAACGGCTGGCCGGCCAAGAATGCCAACAAGGAAGGACAGACGAGACGACCGAGACGGCTGCAAGTCAAGAAGAGGGAGAGAGAGACTTTTCAAAGAGGGAGGGACAGTCGGACAGAGAGCTCTCGCTCGCTGCCAGACTGGCACTGAATGATTCAAGTGACTGTAATCCCATCAGCGACAGGGGACTACGTAACAAGGCATCAGCGTCAATTGCATCAACCGAAATATCAGCGGTTATTGGCTGCATTGCTGACTGCCAACAAGCAAACCATACCGATATACCGTACACATGGTTTGGACATTTTTTAGTACAATTTGGAGAATATTCTTGCACAGTCACACCTACTCTTCCCTGCAAGCAATGACCACTGCTAGCGACATCCTCCGTGGCAACGAAATATTGCATCCACATTAATATTTTTCTGAATTTCGTTCACGGTGTATTTTTTCGGTGTATTTTGCATATGCCCAACACTATTCATCTGTTTTTCGTAACACATTTTCTTGTATAGCCTAGGGTTATCATCACTTTAACTGAAGATATTTTAATACTTAAAATTTTAAGTGCAATGGTTTTCCTATTGTGAAAGCTTGGGAGGAGTTACTTGCAGCCTCATCGTTAACTACCTTCCTTTCCGTAAACCAAAATACGACGTAAAAATTTTCAAGTTGTTTTTAATGGATTCGGGTAGTTATCCCACCACGGCGTCTGCCCATGATTAACTCACACGCTTAATCACAAAAAAAAAACAATATTATTTTCAAGTAGTTCTAGAAGAAGTCAATGGATCTTGTAAGAAAACAGGAATCAGCATATTTGCATCTGTAGTTCCATTGGATATTGAATATTTCTGCATCAAACAATCTAAAAATAAATTCAAGTGAACAAGGAAGAATATCAGCTTCTTTCACAGGACAATAATGCAGTTGAGGTACACAAGGAAGCTCCACCGATAGACCTGTCCGGTTCACTTGAATCTTCGCCTCCGTTGACTACGATCCCCTGCAACTTCTCTCGATGTTATTCCTCGGCAACTCGACTACCACCGCAGATGCACGGGAAGCTGCAGCCGGAGACGGAGAAAAAAGAGATTATAACACTAATCAATTCGCAATTCAGTACTGGTGGTGTAGAAAATAACAAATTCGTAGCGACTTGCTAGTCTATGCAAGATCGATCGAATGGTATCCGTAGCTCGTAGGCAGGTAATTAAGTTGCTCTAATGGCGAAAATCAGTTGAATATTTACTTACCATCTGGCCAGCAAGCTTGGTCTCTTTGTGTGAGCAGGCGGCACGGGAGATGGAGCTGGCAGCGGCTGTGCTGGCTGCTGTAGCGTCTTCTCAGGGCTCATCGGGTGACCCACGTAGTAATTGGAATCCTGCGTTGCTCCTGCGAACACGAGGTTTAATTAGTTGACAACAAACAGAGCATGTCGAGAGACTACAATAGAAAGGAAGCATGGACGGACCGGCAAGAGTTTGGGTGCTCACTGGGATCTGCTCAACGCCGGCGGCGACTTGGGGTGCTTGATCCGTTCCCGGCGCTGGTGCCGGCGCCGTGTATGTGGTTGGGTGCCCGACGTAGTAGTTCCCTGAAGAGCAGGAAGAGAAAAAAACGAGTGTGTGGCTTAGTCGCAGGATACAAGCAGATCGGGAAGGTACATGCGATTCATCACAAGATGCAACAAGATTACTCCTAGTAGCAAATAATAAGTGCTAATTCGTCTGCGGAAAGAGGTGGTAAAGAAGATTGATCAGATATAAGTAGTAGATGCTTAGGATGAGTTGAGTTGACCAGATCATGAGAGGGCGCGAAGGAGAGAGAGAGATCACTAACCGTTGCTCATGGCGGGTGCCCGGCCAGGCGATCGAGGCGATCAGCTAGGTGCCACCCACGGGCCACCGCTCCTCGCCGCCGATAGGCGATGGCTCCGAGCCCGGCAGCAGAGCCGATGAGGGGAGACGACCGGCTGGTCGCCCAGGCTGGAATTGTTTGTAGGAGAAGCAGAGGAGCACGCCTTGTCCTGGCTGGCAACGCCAATGATTCAGCATTTCAGCTAGCTGCGTAGCGCCTCGTGGTGGTCGGTCTGCTGGGTTCCCCGTCAGCGACCTGCGTCCACACGGTAGCTTCGACCCACCTCTCTCGTCTCACCGCGACATTGTGCAAAACCGTGGACGGTCGGTTGAGTTCACTTGTCGGCATTTGTGTTCACATTCTTTTGCGTTTCTCTACGCCTCACATCCGTATAGTACTATAGTACTATGCCTATATATACTAACTTGCTTTTTCTTTGGTACGAGGAAAAAATAACGACATAAAGTTCTATGATATGTTTCACCAATAGATGGGTGCTGATGACATGTAGACAGGAAAGAAAATAGAGATGGACCATAAGCTAAGTAGAGGAAAAAACGAGCTTTCACTCAGTACACTCCGGATCAATAGTAAAACGTGTCATCGTTGCAAAACAATGTCACTAGCTAGATTCATGTCGAGAGACGACGGCACCACTAATGGTATATATCTCCTCCATTCGTTTTCAGTACGCGTATTAGGATTTAAAGAGAAAAACATTTATGATGTACTTTGACTACCATTATCTCTTACACATGATCAATTCGCCATGATGTCAACATTCACTCTGGGCATTCGGTTAACTGAAACCGGCCAGTTCCTCGGTTTCGGAGGCATTCGGTTAACCGAAACCGGTTCCTCGTTTTTGGAGCAAATTGGGTAACCTAGAAACTATTGACCAATCGGTTCCTCTAGAAAATGAGAACTGAGCAATTCGATTTCGGGGTTTTTTGTTTGGTTTCGGTTATCACCGAACTATCCGAGCCTTTCAAATGTACATTCATTTGCAGTGAAAAAAAAATCAAACAGAGACAAAGCATGGGCATCGCCATCGGTCTTGCACGCATCCATGCGGCTGTCGGTCAGCATCCACCCTCACGGCGCCACGCTGTGGCGGGGAAGCAGGGGCACCGCCGTGCTAGGGCGCGGAAGCAGGGGCGCCGCCATGCCGGGGCTGGGATGGAGCAGGGGCGTCGTCGCTCTGGAGCAGGGAAGGAGTGGCGCCGCCACGTTGGAGCAGAGAAGAGTAGGGGCGCCGTCGCTCTGAGGTGGGGAAGGAGTGGCGCCACCGCGCTAGAGTAGGGGCACCGTTGCTCTGATGTGGGGAAGGAGTGGCACCGTCACTCTGGAGCAGGGAAGGAGTGGCGAACGGATAGGCCTCGGCTAGAGAGTGGTGGGGAGGATGAGATGAGACATGCGAGCGCCAGTGGCGGGCCCAGGATTTTAAGCCTGGGTATTCAAAATATAAAGAGATTAATTTTTTTTTGACAACCAAAGTTTAATATCTACCATGGAATGCAAATATACACTACATAATCGAGCATGTTTTCATATATTTATAGAAGGTGAGCATAACTTAAAATTAATTAATAAAAGGTACCAATAATTTAGCATAGCAAAGCTACAAAATATTAAGTGTATACTCATAGATATATAGAATATGAAAGAAAAAAGATAAGAAATCTTTTGCAATTAAAAATAATTGAGCTTGAGCTGCTGCTGTCCTCGTTGCTCGGTTGTTTTTTTTGCCCAGTATACTTCCTTGGGCCGAAATGGGCCATTGGGCCAACAGGTGGGGAGGGATGAGATAAGTAGAAAAGTCTGTTTCTAGGCTGGATTCTTCACGGGATGTTTATTTATCTTCATTTTCTTCTTCTTTCCAATATCTATAAATGTTTTTACCAAAAAATATGGGTATTCAACTGAATACCCTTGAACAATGCTGGGCCCACCACTGGCGAGCGCATCGAAGTGCCGCTACGTGAGGGAAGGAGGTGGGGACCCTGGAGGCGGCTGGGAGGTCGGGAGGAGCGGAGTGTGGCTAATGATGAATGAAACCAGTGACGGAACCAGCGATCATGATTAAGGGGAAATTTGAACAAATATGATCGCATTTTTTACTATGATAAAATATATATAATAATACGTTTCAACAGTTTTTTTAAAAAAAATTACACTATTTTTAACTAGAATCATAGTTTTCCAATTAAAAATAAGTAAAAAGATGAGTTTTTTAACTAAAAATGAGTAAAAAAATTGAGTTTTTTAACTACAAATAGTAAGCCTACCGTGCATGGGGGGAGGGGGGGGGGTCACGGCCCCTGCTTGCCCCCCCCCCTAGTTCCGTCACTGAATGAAACTATTCTTACTAAGGATAACATGATTAAAAGGAAATGGGATGGATCCCCTTTGTGTTATTACTTGATAAACATGAAAGGATCCAACACCTGTTCTTTCAATGTTCTACTGCTAAAGCTGTGTGGTCTATCATTGCTTATGCTATTGTTGCTGATAATATCCACACTTCTCTAAATCAATATTGGAGTTGGTGTGATCAATGGCTCCCCAATCGGAAGCAACTCCATGCTGTAGGTGTTGCTACAGTGTGTTGGGCTTTGTGGAAAACGCAGAATGCAATTTGTTTTGAAGGAAAAATTATTAGCAGCCCTGCTGCTATCTTTTGTTATATTTGTGGGCTCATTGGTTACTGGTTGACAGGGCCAACCTGAAAGCTGCCGTGGAAGCAATGCTGATGATTGCAACCAAGCTCGTCACCAAAGAGAAGAAGCGGAAGCAGAGCGTGCTGGAGGAAGACCAAGATGATGTTCTACGCTGAAGACAGCTTAGTGGCTGCTATGTCTGCTGAGTAATCCTTTTGTTCATTGATGGTGTTACTAAACTTTGGTGACTATATGGGTGTCATTCTGGGAGGTTGGGAGTCTATGTAGTTGGTTGTTTTGGTTTCTCTTTGGTTGTTTAGCCTGATAGTTATGGTGTCTTAGTGCAAAAAGTTGTGAAGGTCTGTTCTAGTTTTCTTCTGTCCTTTCTTAAAATTGTCGTATGTAATGACTCTGTATTTCTGTTTGTTTGAATGGGAATGGGGATTGCCTCGTGTCAAAAAAAAAAAAAAAATACAAGTTGAATAACGGAACTACAATTGGATGCAGAAAAAGACGAAGGCCAACACTTTATCACTTAAATGGGCACAATCCAAAATGAATCCTAGAGAGCACAAAGTGTTGTACCATCACAAAAGCATTTTAATATAGATCGAAATTCATGATTCACACCGCACACAACTAGTTAGACCATATAGAGAGCATACAAAGATAGATCCAATGCTCAGTTAAAAAAAAAAAGATAGACCCAATGGATCAATAAGCATCATCCGCCTTAATCTCCATCAGCAGCCAGTGCTTCTCAAAATTCTTTGGTAGTGTTAAAAGAGATCTGACCCGGCAGCCATTGTCATTGCTGCTAGGATCTCATCAGATGATGCTTGCACAGCAGGCTCCGCAGCGGATTTGCAGGGAGATTGCAGCATCGAATTTTTGACATTATTGTCTTGTCGTTTCTTCTTCTCAGTGTCCACATGGTCAGTAAGGGCTTTGGCAAGTCGATGTGCCATCATCGCCGCTACTACAGGTTGGATAAGGATTCAAGTAGTAGGATACATTACTGGCCAATGCTTCAGAGACGAACCAACCCGGATCCATGTTAAAGCTAGTGGGTGCGGCTGCACCCACAAAATATCTGAAAAATAGCGATTATGTTTAATTTTTCACCATATATGCACCCACATGATCAAAACCTATGCACCCACAAAGCTAGCGCACCCCCCTTGAGTTTGCTCTAGATCCGCCATATCGTCTGGTCACCACCTAGTTTGACATGGTGACTCTCGCACAACGAGAAGCAGATGACATGGTGCCGGACCCTTACGGCCTCGCGCCCTCGTGGTGCTCTGCTTGGCGCGCTCGATTGGAGCTCCTGCGGTGGTGGCTCGAGTGTGGCAGGGGAGGCGGAGAGCTCGCGCGCGCCAGCCATGGCTGTCGCGGCGGCCCTCTCGCATGCCGGCCATAGCAGAGCAGAGGAGGGCGGCAGGAGTTGAGAGAAGGGGAAAAGAGGACAGAGGAAAATTGGAGGGGGGTTGTTTTTGACAAATTGACGCGGGCCCAGTCCACGCGGACATGCCACGTCAGCGAAAACCGGAGTGGTTTCGACAGTTGGACCTGGATGAACAGTTTTCAAAGGTATTGGGGGTGGATGTCCGGTTTCCTAGTTCACGGTCCCAGATGAGACAACGCTACAAGTTTACGGACCTACAGTGCATTTAACTCTTTTAAAACTTAACGATGAAAACAAATATTAAACAAAGATTGTAGAGCTCCGACGAGATGTAAAACATATAAACTGGCCAGGCAATGGCATTCTTTGGGCTCAATAGTGATCTCTGTCTATTTGTTTCAAGCTCTGAAATATACCAATCATATAAGCATGAATTATTATTTCATAATTCACACTACCATGAGATTGTGTCTGCCTCGACCGGGTAGCCATAGGGAGAAGGTGAGGTGAGGCCCTCTTCTTCCTCTTCTCCGGCGAAGTGGCTGCCGCCGCGGCTGTGCGGAATTGCGCGCGATGGATTAGCGCCGCCCCGTGCCGTCACCATGGACGCTGGGACCTCGGGAGCCCTAGGCTCGGCCAGATTGGATGCCAGAGAGGTTGGCGCTATGGCCACCGTCGCAGCGCCTCCGTCGTGCGCCTCTGCCGCTGGCGAGGGTGCTCCGGTGAGCCCGCCACCGCTTCCTGGGTGCCATCGGCCCCGCCAAGGCCTAGGGAAGACCTTGGTGGTGAAGTCGAGGTCGGAGAGCTCGACTGGATGGATGGATCCCTGGGTGCAACTCCGGGTGGACCTAGCGTGCCCGGTGTAGACCGTGGGGGACGGACGCGGGGTGCACATAGCAAATTGAGATCTAAATTCTGGAAATTTGATTTCTAGAATTTAAACACGAACTTGTGAATTTTTTATAAGGAGCTATACTTGTCCAAATCAAGTGATTCAAATTTCTAAATTCATGTTTTGATGAGATCTTCTGTGTGGAATATTTTGGGGATTTTTTGAAACACTTTTCTGTACAAAGTGATTTAAATTTGGTTTGAAGGGGGTTCGGGATAAATCTTTAGAAATTCATAACTAAATCAGGGTTGCTCAGAAAATTATGATTCTTGTTGCTAAAATCTTTGGTGATAATGTAGTATCTCCAGAATGTATAATATGATGATGTTGTGTGTATGATTTTGGAGATGTTTTAGAGGGTTCTAGTAGCTAGTGTAAGCAAATAAATTCACCGTGTTAATTCTATTGGATTTCATCTTGATAAATTTTGTGTGATGGTTCTATGCTGCTAGTTAGCCATCCATGTGCTCCAATCTGGTAATGGACATGTTTCATAGTGCAAAGTATTTTAGGCCTATTAAATCTGGATTGAATGTTGCTAGCTTGTGGATTTTGTGTAGCTTTAACCATAAGTCCAAATGGGGTAAAATTTGGACAGCAAGCTAGTGTGAGTCCGATGGTATTACTATAGGTTTTCCAGAAATTTATGACATGTCAAGATTGGGGGTGTAGTTATACCTAGCTTATAATTAAGGGGTAATTATACCATGTGTGGGCTCATGTTAGGATGATGCAAGGTGTTTAGTTGATTCCATGATGTATGAGTTGGTTTAGGGTCAGGATAAGTTTAGTTTGCAATGGAGTATGCCATGTTGTTTGAT
>JAENPR010002275.1:0-63309 GCA_018135685.1 Themeda triandra
ATTTTGACACATCGGCTTCTCTACCATAGTGTTTGCCATAGCCGGAGAGCCCGAATGGCCCTTAACCTCGGCTCCACGGCTCCGGAACCGCCATATTTGCACACACGACTTTGCCGCACCGGCCGGTTCGCGTCCTACGGCTCCCCGCACCAAGCCAAGCACGCCCATGTGCCATGGTTAAGGCGTTTTGACACCTCTGGCCTCTCCACCACAGCATTTATTGTGGCTCGAGGACCCGAATGGCCCTTAACCATGGCTCCACAGCTCTAGAACTGCCATATTTGCACACACGACTATGCTACCGCACGGCCCGATTCCCGCGTGTCCTACCAGCTCGGCACTAGGTCAAGCATGACCTTATGCCACGCTTAAGGTGTTTTGATGCCTCCGGCCTCACCACCACAATGTTTGTCATCACCCGAGAGCCCGAACGGCCCCTTAACCACGCTCTCCATGACTCCAGAACTTCCATATTTGCACACACGACCGTGCCGGCCGCACGCCGCATCCCGTGCATCCTATGGCTCCGGCACCGGGTCAAGCATGCCCGTACACCATGGTTAAGCCATTTTGATGCCCTCTCCTCTCCACCATAGAGTTTTCCATCACCCAAGAGCCCGAAGGGCCCTTAACCACGGTTCCACGGCTCCAAAACCGCCATATTTGCACACACAACCATGCCGCCGCATGGTCGGTTCCAACGCAGGTCCTATGGCTCCCGGCACGCAGTCAAGCATGCCCATACGCCATGGTTAAGGCATTTTGACACATCTCGGCTTCTCTACCATAGTGTTTGCCATAGCTCGAGAGCCCGAATGGCCCTTAACCCTCGGCTCCACGGCTCCCGAACCGCCATATTTGCACACGACTTTGCCGTCGCACGGCCGGTTCCCGCGCGTCCTACGGCTCCTCACACCAAGCCAAGCACGCCCATGCGCCATGGTTAAGGCGTTTTGACACCTCTGGCCTCTCCACCACAGCATTTATTGTGGCTCGAGGACCCGAATGGCCCTTAACCATGGCTCCACAGCTCTAGAACTGCCATATTTGCACACACGACTATGCTACCGCACAGCCGGTTCCTGCGTGTCCTACAGCTCTCGACACTAGGTCAAGCACGACCGTATGCCATAGTTAAGGTGTTTTGATGCCTCTGGCCTCACCACCACAATGTTTGTCATCACCCAAGAGCCCGAACGGCCCTTAACCACAGCTCCATGACTCCAGAACTTCCATATTTGCACACACGACTATGCTACCGCACAGCCGGTTCCTGCGTGTCCTACAGCTCTCGGCACTAGGTCAAGCACGACCGTATTAAGGTGTTGTGATGCCTCTGGCCTCACCACCACAATGTTTGTCATCACTCGAGAGCCCGAACGGCCCTTAACCACAGCTCCATGACTCCAGAACTTCCATATTTGCACACATGACTGTGCTGCCGCACGGCCGGATCCTGTGCATCTATGGCTCCCGGCACCGGGTCAAGCATGCCCGTACGCCATGGTTAAGCCATTTTGATGCCTCTCTCCTCTCCACCATAGAGTTTTCCATCACCCAAGAGCTCGAAGGGCCCTTAACCACGGTTCCACGGCTCCAAAACTGCCATATTTGCACACACAACCATGCTGCCGCATGGTCGGTTCCAACGCGTCCTATGGCTCCGGCACGAGTCAAGCATGCCCGTACACCATGGTTAAGGCATTTTGACACATCCAGCTTCTCTACCATAGTGTTTGCCATAGCTCGAGAGCCCGAATGGCCCTTAACCTCGGCTCCACGGCTCCGTAACCGCCATATTTGCATACACGACTTTGCTACCGCACGGCCGGTTTCCGCGTCCCTACGGCTCCTCGCACCAAGTCAAGCACGCCCATGCACCATGGTTAAGGCGTTTTGACACCTCCGGCCTCTCCACCACAGCATTTATTGCGGCTCAAGGACCCGAATGGCCCTTAACCATGGCTCCACAGCTCTAGAATCGCCATATTTGCACACACGACTATGCTACCGCACCCGGTTCCCGTGTGTCCTACAGCTCTCGGCACTAGGTCAAGCACGACAAGTATGCCATAGTTAAGGTGTTTTGATGCCTCCGCCTCACCACCACAATGTTTGTCATCACCCGAGACCCCGAACGGCCGTTAACCACGGCTCCATGACTCCAGAACTTCCATATTTGCACACACGACCGTGCCGCCGCACGGCCGGATCCTGTGCATCCTATGGCTCCCGGCACCGGGTCAAGCATGCCCGTACGCCATGGTTAAGCCATTTTGATGCCTCTCTCCTCTCCACCATAGAGTTTTCCATCACCCAAGAACCCGAATGGCCCTTAACCATGGCTCCACCGCTCTAGAACTGCCATATTTGCACACACAACCATGCTGCCGCATGGTCGGTTCCAACGCGTCCTATGGCTCCTGGCACAGAGTCAAGCATGCCCGTACGCCATGGTTAAGGCATTTTAACACATCTGGCTTCTCTACCATAGTGTTTGCCATAGCTCGAGAGCCCGAATGGCCCTTAACCTCGGCTCCACGGCTCCAGAACTGCCATATTTGCACACACGACTTTGCTACCGCACGGCCGGTTCCTGCACGTCCTACGGCTCCTCGCACCAAGCCAAGCACGCCCATGCACCATGGTTAAGGCGTTTTGACACCTCTGGCCTCTCCACCACAGCATTTATTGCGGCTCGAGGACCCGAATGGCCCTTAACCATGGCTCCACAGCTCTAGAACTGCCATATTTGCACACACGACTATGCTACCGCACAGCCGGTTCCTGCGTGTCCTACCGCTCTCGGCACTAGGTCAAGCATGACAGTATGCCATAGTTAAGGTGTTTTGATGCCTCTGGCCTCACCACCACAATGTTTGTCATCACCCGAGAGCCCGAACGGCCCTTAACCACAGCTCCATGACTCCAGAACTTCCATACTTGCACACACGACCTTGCCGCCGCACGGCCGGATCCCGTGCATCCTATGGCTCCCGGCACCGGGTCAAGCATGCCCGTACGCCATGGTTAAGCCATTTTGATGCCTCTCTCCTCTCCACCATAGAGTTTTCCATCACCCAAGAGCCCGAAGGGCCCTTAACCACGGTTCCACGGCTCCAAAACTGCCATATTTGCACACACAACCATGCTGCCGCATGGGTTCCAACGCGTCCTATGGCTCCTAGCACAGAGTCAAGCATGCCCGTACGCCATGGTTAAGGCATTTTGACACATCTGGCTTCTCTACCATAGTGTTTGCCATAGCTCGAGAGCCTGAATGGCCCTTAACCTCGGCTCCACGGATCCAGAACTGCCATATTTGCACACACGACTTTGCTGCCGCACGGCCGGTTCCTGCGCGTCCTACGGCTCCTCGCACCAAGTCAAGCACGCCCATGCGCCATGGTTAAGGAGTTTTGACACCTCTGGCCTCTCCACCACAGCATTTATTGCGGCTCGAGGACCCGAATGGCCCTTAACCATGGCTCCACAGCTCTAGAACTGCCATATTTGCACACACGATTATGCTACCGCACAGCCGGTTCCTGCGTGTCCTACAGCTCTTGGCACTAGGTCAAGCACGACTGTATGCCATAGTTAAGGTGTTTTGATGCCTCGGCCTCACCACCACAATGTTTGTCATCACCCGAGAGCCCGAACGGCCCTTAACCACAGCTCCATGACTCCGTAACTTCCATATTTGCACACACGACTGTGCTGCGCACGGCCGGATCCTGTGCATCCTATGGCTCCCGGCACCGGGTCAAGCATGCCCGTACGCCATGGTTAAGCCATTTTGATGCCTCTCTCCTCTCCACCATAGAGTTTTCCATCACCCAAGAGCCCGAAGGGCCCTTAACCACGGTTCCACGGCTCCAAAACTACCATATTTGCACACACAACCATGCTGCCGCATGGTCGGTTCCAACGCGTCCTATGGCTCCTGGCACAGAGTCAAGCATGCCCGTACGCCATGGTTAAGGCATTTTGACACATCTGGCTTCTCTACCATAGTGTTTGCCATAGCCCGAGAGCCCGAATGGCCCTTAACCTCGGCTCCACGGCTCCAGAACTGCCATATTTGCACACACGACTTTGCGCGCACGGCGGTTCCCCGCGTCCTACGGCTCCTCGCACCAAGCCAAGCACGCCCATGTGCCATGGTTAAGGCGTTTTGACACCTCTGGCCTCTCCACCACAGCATTTATTGTGGCTCGAGGACCCGAATGGCCCTTAACCATGGCTCCACAGCTCTAGAACTGCCATATTTGCACACACGACTATGCTACCGCACAGCCGATTCCTGCGTGTCCTACAGCTCTCGGCACTAGGTCAAGCACGACCTTATGCCACAGTTAAGGTGTTTTGATGCCTCTGGCCTCACCACCACAATGTTTGTCATCACCCGAGAGCCCGAACGGCCCTTAACCACAGCTCCATGACTCCAGAACTTCCATATTTGCACACACGACTGTGCTGCCGCACGGCCAGATCCTGTGCATCCTATGGCTCCCGGCATTTGGTCAAGCATGCCCGTACACCATGGTTAAGCCATTTTGATGCCTCTCTCCTCTCCACCATAGAGTTTTCCATCACCCAAGAGCCCGAAGGGCCCTTAACCACGGTTCCACGGCTCTAAAACTGCCATATTTGCACACACAACCATGCTGCCGCATGGTCGGTTCCAACGCGTCCTATGGCTCCTGGCACAGAGTCAAGCATGCCCATACGCCATGGTTAAGGCATTTTGACACATCTGGCTTCTCTACCATAGTGTTTGCCATAGCTCGAGAGCCTGAATGGCCCTTAACCTCGGCTCCACGGCTCCGTAACCGCCATATTTGCACACACGACTTTGCTGCCGCACGGCCGGTTCCGCGCGTCCTACGGCTCCTCCCACCAAGTCAAGCACGCCCATGCGCCATGGTTAAGGCGTTTTGACACCTCTGGCCTCTCCACCACAGCATTTATTGTGGCTCGAGGACCCGAATGGCCCTTAACCATGGCTCCATGACTCTAGAACTGCCATATTTGCACACACAACTGTGCTGCCGCACGGCCGGTTCCTGCGCGTCCTACGGCTCTCGGCACTAGGTCAAGCACGACCGTATGCCATAGTTAAGGTGTTTTGATGCCTCTGGCCTCACCACCACAATGTTTGTCATCACCCAAGAGCCCGAACGGCCCTTAACCACAGCTCCATGACTCCAGAACTTCCATATTTGCACACACGACTATGCTACCGCACAGCCGGTTCCTGCGTGTCCTACAGCTCTCGGCACTAGGTCAAGCATGACCGTATTAAGGTGTTGTGATGCCTCTGGCCTCACCACCACAATGTTTGTCATCACTCGAGAGCCCGAACGGCCCTTAACCACGGCTCCATGACTCCGTAACTTCCATATTTGCACACATGGTAATGCCGCGCACGGACGGATCGTGCATCTATGGCTCCCGCACCGGGTCAAGCATGCCCGTACGCCATGGTTAAGCCATTTTGATGCCTCTCTCCTCTCCACCATAGAGTTTTCCATCACCCAAGAGCTCGAAGGGCCCTTAACCACGGTTCCACGGCTCCAAAACCGCCATATTTGCACACACAACCATGCCGCCGCATGGTCGGTTCCAACGCGTCCTATGGCTCGGCACGGAGTCAAGCATGCCCGTACGCCATGGTTAAGGCATTTTGACACATCGGCTTCTCTACCATAGTGTTTGCCATAGCTCGAGAGCCCGAATGGCCCTTAACCTCGGCTCCACGGCTCCAACCGCCATATTTGCACACACGACTTTGCCGCGCATGCCCGGTTCTGCGCGTCCTACGGCTCCTCGCACCAAGTCAAGCACGCCCATGCGCCATGGTTAAGGCATTTTGACACCTCTGGCCTCTCCACCACAGCATTTATTGCGGCTCGAGGACCCAAATGGCCCTTAACCATGGCTCCATAGCTCTAGAACTCCCATATTTGCACACACGACTATGCTACCGCACAGCCGGTTCCTGCGTGTCCTACAGCTCTCGGCACTAGGTCAAGCACGACCGTATGCCATAGTTAAGGTGTTTTGATGCCTCTGGCCTCACCACCACAATGTTTGTCATCACCCGAGAGCCCGAACGGCCCTTAACCACAGCTCCATGACTCCGAACTTCCATATTTGCACACACGATCGTGCCGCGCACGCCGGATCCTGTGCATCCTATGGCTCCCGGCACCGGGTCAAGCATGCCCGTACGCCATGGTTAAGCCATTTTGATGCCTCTCTCCTCTCTACCATAGAGTTTTCCATCACCCAAGAGCCCGAGGGGCCCTTAACCACGGTTCCACGGCTCCAAAACCGCCATATTTGCACACACAACAATCGCCGCATGGTCGGTTCCAACGCATCCTATGGCTCCCGGCACAGTCAAGCATGCCCGTACGCCATGGTTAAGGCATTTTGACACATCTGGCTTCTCTACCATAGTGTTTGCCATAGCTCGAGAGCCTGAATGGCCCTTAACCTCGGCTCCACGGCTCCAGAACTGCATATTTGCACACACGACTTTGCTGCCACACAGCCGGTTCCTGCGCGTCCTACGGCTCCTCGCACCAAGTCAAGCACGCCCATGCGCCATGGTTAAGGCATTTTGACACCTCTGGCCTCTCCACCACAGCATTTATTGCGGCTCGAGGACCCGAATGGCCCTCAACCATGGCTCCACAGCTCTAGAACTGCCATATGTTTGTCATCACCCGGGAGCCCGAACAGCCCTTATCCACAGCTCCATGACTCCAGAACTTCCATATTTGCACACATGACTGTGCTGCCGCACGACCGGATCCTGTGCATCCTATGGCTCCCGGCACCGGGTCAAGCATGCCCGTACGCCATGGTTAAGCCATTTTGATGCCTCTCTCCTCTCCACCATAGAGTTTTCCATCACCAAAGAGCCCGAAGGGCCCTTAACCACGGTTCCACGGCTCCAAAACTGCCATATTTGCACACACAACCATGCTGCCGCATGGTCGGTTCCAACGCGTCCTATGGC
This sequence comes from Themeda triandra, assembly GCA_018135685.1. NCBI lineage: Eukaryota > Viridiplantae > Streptophyta > Magnoliopsida > Poales > Poaceae > Themeda > Themeda triandra. The sequence goes on from JAENPR010002275.1 coordinate 7,034, forward strand.
TCCTGGCACGGAGTCAAGCATGCCCGTACGCCATGGTTAAGGCATTTTGACACATCGGCTTCTCTACCATAGTGTTTGCCATAGCTCGAGAGCTGAATGGCCCTTAACCTCGGCTCCACGACCCGAACTGCCATATTTGCACACACGACTTTGCCGCCGCATGCCCGGTTCCTGCGCGTCCTACGGCTCCTCGCACCAAGTCAAGCACGCCCATGCGCCATGGTTAAGGCGTTTTGACACCTCGGCCTCTCCACCACAGCATTTATTGCGGCTCGAGGAACCGAATGGCCCTTAACCATGGCTCCATAGCTCTAGAACCGCCATATTTGCACACACGACTATGCTACCGCACGGCCCGGTTCCGCGTGTCCTACGGCTCTCGGCACTAGGTCAAGCATGACCGTATGCCATAGTTAAGGTGTTTTGATGCCTCCGGCCTCACCACCACAATGTTTGTCATCACCCGAGATCCCGAACGGCCCTTAACCACGGCTCTATGACTCCGAACTTCCATATTTGCACACACGTCTTTGCCCGCATGGCCGGATCCTGTGCATCCTATGGCTCCCGGCACAAGGTCAAGCATGCCCGTACGCCATGGTTAAGCCATTTTGATGCCTCTCTCCTCTCTACCATAGAGTTTTCCATCACCCAAGAGCCCGAAGGGCCCTTAACCACGGTTCCACGGCTCCAGAACTCCCATATTTGCACACACAACCATGCTGCCGCACGGTCGGTTCCAACGCATCCTATGGATCGGCACGAGTCAAGCATGCCCGTACACCATGGTTAAGGCATTTTGACACATCGGCTTCTCTACCATAGTGTTTGCCATAGCTCGAGAGCCTGAATGGCCCTTAACCTCGGCTCCACGGCTCGAGCGCCATATTTGCACACACGACTTTGCCGCCGCACGCCCGGTTCTCCGCGTCCTACGGCTCCTCGCACCAAGTCAAGCACGCCCATGCGCCATGGTTAAGGCATTTTGACACCTCGGCCTCTCCACCACAGCATTTATTGCGGCTCGAGGACCCAAATGGCCCTTAACCATGGCTCCATAGCTCTAGAACTGCCATATTTGCACACACGACTATGCTACCGCACGGCCCGGTTCCTGCGTGTCCTACGGCTCTCGGCACTAGGTCAAGCACGACCGTATGCCATAGTTAAGGTGTTTTGATGCCTCTCGGCCTCACCACCACAATGTTTGTCATCACCCGAGAGCCCGAACGGCCCTTAACCACAGCTCCATGACTCCGAACTTCCATATTTGCACACACGACTTGTGCTTTGCCGCACGGCCGGATCCTGTGCATCCTATGGCTCCCGCACCGGGTCAAGCATGCCCGTACGCCATGGTTAAGCCATTTTGATGCCTCTCTCCTCTCTACCATAGAGTTTTCCATCACCCAAGAGCCCGAGGGGCCCTTAACCACGGTTCCACGGCTCCAAAACTGCCATATTTGCACACACAACAATGCTGCCGCATGGTCGGTTCCAACGCATCCTATGGCTCCTGGCACAGAGTCAAGCATGCCCGTACGCCATGGTTAAGGCATTTTGACACATCTCGCTTCTCTACCATAGTGTTTGCCATAGCTCGAGAGCCCGAATGGCCCTTAACCTCGGTTCCACGGCTCCGAACCGCATATTTGCACACACGACTTTGCTGCCACACGGCCCGGTTCTGCGCGTCCTACGGCTCCTCGCACCAAGTCAAGCACGCCCATGCGCCATGGTTAAGGCATTTTGACACCTCGGCCTCTCCACCACGGCATTTATTGCGGCTCGAGGACCCGAATGGCCCTCAACCATGGCTCCACGGCTCTAGAACTGCCATATGTTTGTCATCACCGGGAGCCCGAACAGCCCTTATCCACTCCATGACTCCGTAACTTCCATATTTGCACACATGTTTGTCTTTTGCCGCCGCACGACCGGATCCGTGCATCCTATGGCTCCCGGCACCGGGTCAAGCATGCCCGTACGCCATGGTTAAGCCATTTTGATGCCTCTCTCCTCTCCACCATAGAGTTTTCCATCACCAAAGAGCCCGAAGGGCCCTTAACCACGGTTCCACGGCTCCAAAACTGCCATATTTGCACACACAACCATGCTGCCGCATGGTCGGTTCCAACGCGTCCTATGGCTCCTGGCACGGAGTCAAGCATGCCCGTACGCCATGGTTAAGGCATTTTGACACATCTGGCTTCTCTACCATAGTGTTTGCCATAGCTCGAGAGCCTGAATGGCGCTTAACCTCGGCTCCACGACTCCCGTAACGCCATATTTGCACACACGACTTTCTTTGCCGCGCACGCCCGGTTCCTGCGCGTCCTACGGCTCCTCGCACCAAGTCAAGCACGCCCATGCGCCATGGTTAAGGCGTTTTGACACCTCCGGCCTCTCCACCACAGCATTTATTGCGGCTCGAGGAACCGAATGGCCCTTAACCATGGCTCCATAGCTCTAGAACGCCATATTTGCACACACGACTATGCTACCGCACACGTAGGTTCCCGCGTGTCCTACGGCTCTCGGCACTAGGTCAAGCATGACCGTATGCCATAGTTAAGGTGTTTTGATGCCTCCGGCCTCACCACCACAATGTTTGTCATCACCCGAGATCCCGAACGGCCCTTAACCACAGCTCTATGACTCCTTAACTTCCATATTTGCACACACGATCGTGCCGCCGCATGGCCGGATCCCGTGCATCCTATGGCTCCGGCACCGGGTCAAGCATGCCCGTACGCCATGGTTAAGCCATTTTGATGCCTCTCCTCTCTACCATAGAGTTTTCCATCACCCAAGAGCCCGAAGGGCCCTTAACCACGGTTCCACGGCTCCAAAACCGCCATATTTGCACACACAACCATGCCCGCATGGTCGGTTCCAACGCATCCTATGGATCCGGCACGAGTCAAGCATGCCCGTACACCATGGTTAAGGCATTTTGACACATCGGCTTCTCTACCATAGTGTTTGCCATAGCTCGAGAGCCCGAATGGCCCTTAACCTCGGCTCCACGGCTCCGTAACCGCCATATTTGCACACACGACTTTGCCGCCACACGGTTCTGCGCGTCCTACGGCTCCTCGCACCAAGTCAAGCACGCCCATGCGCCATGGTTAAGGCGTTTTGACACCTCCGGCCTCTCCACCACAGCATTTATTGCGGCTCGAGGACCCGAATGGCCCTTAACCATGGCTCCACGGCTCTAGAACTGCCATATTTGCACACACGACTATGCTACCGCACGGCCCGGTTCTCGCGTGTCCTACGGCTCTCGGCACTAGGTCAAACACGACCGTATTAAGGTGTTTTGATGCCTCGGCCTCACCACCACAATGTTTGTCATCACCCAAGAGCCCGAACGGCCCTTAACCACGGCTCCATGACTCCGAACTTCCATATTTGCACACACGACCGTGCTTTGCCGCACGGCCGGATCCTGTGCATCCTATGGCTCCGACCGGGTCAAGCATGCCCGTACGCCATGGTTAAGCCATTTTGATGCCTCTCTCCTCTCGCACCATAGAGTTTTCCATCACCCAAGAGCCCGAAGGGCCCTTAACCACGGTTCCACGGCTCCAAAACCGCCATATTTGCACACACAACCATGCCGCCGCATGGTCGGTTCCAACGCGTCCTATGGCTCCGGCACGAGTCAAGCATGCCCGTACGCCATGGTTAAGGCATTTTGACACATCGGGCTTCTCTACCATAGTATTTGCCATAGCTCAAGAGCCTGAATGGCCCTTTACCTCGGCTCCACGGCTCCAGAACTGCCATATTTGCACACACGACTTTGCTGCCGCACGGCCGGTTCCTGCGCGTCCTACGGCTCCTCGCACCAAGTCAAGCACACCCATACGCCATGGTTAAGGCGTTTTGACACCTCTGGCCTCTCCACCACAGCATTTATTGCGGCTCGAGGACCCGAATGGCCCCTAACCATGGCTCCATAGCTCTAGAACTGCCATATTTGCACACACGACTATGCTACCGCACAGCCGGTTCCTGCGTGTCCTACAGCTCTCGGCACTAGGTCAAGCACGACCGTATGCCATAGTTAAGGTGTTTTGATGCCTCTGGCCTCACCACCACAATGTTTGTCATCACCCGAGAGCCCGAACGGCCCTTAACCATAGCTCCATGACTCCAGAACTTCCATATTTGCACACACGACTGTGCTGCCGCACAGCCGGATCCTGTGCATCCTATGGCTCCTGGGACCGGGTCAAGCATGCCCGTACGCCATGGTTAAGCCATTTTGATGCCTCTCTCCTCTCCACCATAGAGTTTTCCATCACCCAAGAGCCCGAAGGGCCCTTAACCACGGTTCCACGGCTCCAAAACTGCCATATTTGCACACACAACCATGCTGCCGCATGGTCGGTTCCAACGCGTCCTATGGCTCCTGGCACAGAGTCAAGCATGCCCGTACGCCATGGTTAAGGCATTTTGACACATCTGGCTTCTCTACCATAGTGTTTGCCATAGCTCGAGAGCCTGAATGGCCCTTAACCTCGGCTCCACGGCTCCAGAACTGCCATATTTGCACACACGACTTTGCTGCCGCACGGCCGGTTCCTGCGCGTCCTACGGCTCCTCGCACCAAGTCAAGCACACCCATACGCCATGGTTAAGGCGTTTTGACACCTCTGGCCTCTCCACCACAGCATTTATTGTGGCTCGAGGACCCGAATGGCCCCTAACCATGGCTCCATAGCTCTAGAACTGCCATATTTGCACACACGACTATGCTACCGCACAGCCGGTTCCTGCGTGTCCTACAGCTCTCGGCACTAGGTCAAGCACGACCGTATGCCATAGTTAAGGTGTTTTGATGCCTCTGGCCTCACCACCACAATGTTTGTCATCACCCGAGAGCCCGAACGGCCCTTAACCATAGCTCCATGACTCCAGAACTTCCATATTTGCACACACGACTGTGCTACCGCACGGCCGGATCCTGTGCATCCTATGGCTCCCGGCACCGGGTCAAGCATGCCCGTACGCCATGGTTAAGCCATTTTGATGCCTCTCTCCTCTCCACCATAGAGTTTTCCATCACCCAAGAGCCCGAAGGGCCCTTAACCACGGTTCCACGGCTCCAAAACTGCCATATTTGCACACACAACCATGCTGCCGCATGGTCGGTTCCAACGCGTCCTATGGCTCCTGGCACAGAGTCAAGCATGCCCGTACGCCATGGTTAAGGCACTTTGACACATCTGGCTTCTCTACCATAGTGTTTGCCATAGCTCGAGAGCCTGAATGGCCCTTAACCTCGGCTCCACGGCTCCAGAACTGCCATATTTGCACACACGACTTTGCTGCCGCACGGCCGGTTCCTGCGCGTCCTATGGCTCCTCGCACCAAGTCAAGCACGCCCATGCGCCATGGTTAAGGCATTTAGACACCTCTGGCCTCTCCACCATAGCATTTATTGCGGCTCAAGGACCCGAATGGCCCTTAACCATGGCTCCACAGCTCTAGAACTGCCATATTTGCACACACGACTATGCTACCGCACGCCTAGGTTCTGCGTGTCATACGGCTCTCGGCACTAGGTCAAGCACGACGTATGCCATAGTTAAGGTGTTTTGATGCCTCGGCCTCACCACCACAATGTTTGTCATCACCCGAGAGCCCGAACGGCCCTTAACCACAGCTCCATGACTCCGAACTTCCATATTTGCACACACGATCGTGCTGCCACACGGCCGGATCCCGTGCATCCTATGGCTCCGGCACGGGTCAAGCATGCCCGTACGCCATGGTTAAGCCATTTTGATGCTCTCTCCTCTCCACCATAGAGTTTTCCATCACCCAAGAGCCCGAAGGGCCCTTAACCACGGTTCCACGGCTCCGAAATGCCATATTTGCACACACAACCATGCTGTCGCATGGTCGGTTCCAACGCATCCTATGGCTCCCGGCACGAGTCAAGCATGCCCGTACGCCATGGTTAAGGCATTTTGACACATCTCGGCTTCTCTACCATAGTGTTTGCCATAGCTCGAGAGCCCGAATGGCCCTTAACCTCGGCTCCACGGCTCCAGAACTGCCATATTTGCATACACGACTTTGCTACCGCACGGCCGGTTCCGCGCGTCCTACGGCTCCTCGCACCAAGTCAAGCACGCCCATGCGCCATGGTTAAGGCATTTTGACACCTCCGGCCTCTCCACCACAGCATTTATTGCGGCTCGAGGACCCGAATGGCCCTTAACCATGGCTCCACAGCCTCTAGAACTGCCATATTTGCACACACGACTATGCTACCGCACGGCCGGTTCCCGCATGTCCTACGGCTCTCGGCACTAGGTCAAGCACGACCGTATGCCATGGTTAAGGTGTTTTGATGCCTCCGGCCTCACCACCACAATGTTTGTCATCACCCGAGAGCCCGAACGGCCCTTAACCACGCCTCCATGACTCGGTAACTTCCATATTTGCACACAAGACTTGTGCTGCCGCACGGCCGGATCCCGTGCATCCTATGGCTCCGGCACCGGGTCAAGCATGCCCGTACACCATGGTTAAGCCATTTTGATGCCTCTCTCCTCTCCACCATAGAGTTTTCCATCACCCAAGAGCCCGAAGGGCCCTTAACCACGGTTCCACGGCTCCAAAACCGCCATATTTGCACACACAACTATAACACCCCAAAATTTGTATTTTGGGTTGTCGTTAGAAAACACTAAATAAAATAAATTATTTGATATTTTTTCTAAAATCGACTCAGATTTAATTCATTTGTTATCATTGTAAAATGATAAAAGTGTGTTTTTCAATAAACTTTTATAAGTTAATAATGGTGCGGTTGTGTGTTATGTTTTGCTCGTTGAGTGGTGTTTGAGTAGGAAAATATTTTTGCTAAAACCATAACTAGCTAGGCACGACCTCAAGCTTCCTTACCGCTAGCCTCTAGCTCGCTCTAGTGAGTCCTAGCCCTTCATGGCTTGCCTTCGAGTTAACCATGGCCGCGCTTGACCAGCCCCCGCCCCTTCGGCCACTCGTAGCTAGCCTAGGCTTGCCTAGCCGCCTTTAGCTTGGCCATGGTCGAGAAAGCCCTCCCCGGCATAACCTAGCTTGCTCGGCCACTCCTAGTCTCATCTAGCCTCGACCTAGCTTCTCCGGCCGCCTATGGCTTTCATCCGCCAGCCCTAAACGGTTATAGCGCCCGGCCACCTTCGGCTAGACCTAGGCAGCTCTAGCGACCATCGCTTGACTGGCTAGTCCCCTAACCGCTCCCGGCCATCTCTAGCCTTCCCCGCCGCTTTGGCCGCCAGCAGACGACCATAGCCTTCCTTGGCCATCCGTGGCCAAGCCCGGCTAGCCCGAAGGTGGCCGTGGCGGCCTACGCCACGGCCTGAAGCCCGGCACCGCCCGGCCATTGTGGCCAGCTCATCATCGTGGGCCAAGCCCAACTAGTCGGCCTGCTCTCTAGCCCGTTTCGGCCTCCTCCCTTTTTATTTTAGAGCTTCTCCAATTTTTGGATGCTCTAAAATGTCATTATCATGAGCTCCAAATATTTTATTTGGGTTTAGCATAGATCAATCTATCTTTGGGGATTTCTCCATAATTTTTGGAGTCTTGGAAACATTTTTCGGGGCCTTAAAATGATTTCAGTTTTTCCTGAAATTATTTTAGAGTTGAAAATGATTTTCTTTATAATTCCCGAAATTATTAAAAATAAAATATTTTCTCCCGGCTCCAAACCCTAGGCATATATATATACCGGTGTTCCTCTCGTCGCCCTGATTCCAGAACATCAAACCCCATCTCGAGCCGCCACTCGTAGCTCCCGCAATCGATCGCCGAACTTCGTCCCAGCTAGGTTTCCGGCGAACTCTACGGCGAGCTTTTCCGGCCAAACCGTCGAGCTCCGGCGGAATCCGTCACCACCAGAAGGTTGCCCTCGATCTCCTATACGCCGTCATGTCTTTCATTTTGTGAATACATGTCTGTTCGATCGATCCCCTAACCATCTTTCTCTTTTCCGGCGAGCTGCACCATGGACAAGCATGTCGTTCTTAAATCTCCGGCCTCCTCCCACGGCAACCCTTAGCGCCGCCACCGGAGGGCATCACCCGCGGCCCGTGTCCCGCCTCGGGCCTCGCGTGCCCTTGGCGCGCGGCCGCACCGCAGCGACGAGGTGGCCGCCGCCGCCATCCATGGCTGCTCGGCCAAGGGCACCGAGCCGGCCAGAACCGGCCCCGTGCGGGGGCCTGTGCCACGACGCGCCGCCTCCGCCGGCCGGCCAAGCCTGTCACCGGTCAGCAAGAACCGGCTACTGAAGCTGGCGATGATCAAGATACTGAAGCTGGAGAGACATCGGGAGCCGGCGTGGAACCCGAACCTCGATCAAGTGGAGCGGGGAACCCGTCGAAGAAGGTGACGTCGAAGACGGAAAGGACCAAGACGCCACAGCTGCTGTCAAAGCCAAGTGGACTCGCAAGCCCAACAGCCGTGTCTTTGGGCCTGATTGGGTGTAAGCAGGCCGAGCGTTTATTCTTTCGTTTGAGCCCATGAAACGGGTCGGCGGCGTTGCCGTGTAAAAGGGATGATCCCCGAGAGAGAGGACAGGATTTGGCTATCGTTCACTTGAACCGAGCCGGTTGGCTGCGGCGGCGAGGCGACGGCGATTGCCGGCGTGCTCGAGAACTTTATCAATTCCTCAATCTAGCTACCATATTCATCGTAGAATCTTGTATCGGTTACATTGGTATCAGCTCGCGCGTTCGATTCCGCTTCCCTGATCTCGGATTCCATCGGCTAAACTCTGCAAACGCTTCAGGTTGGAGTGAATTCCCCGATCGACAGTGAGCTGCTGTCGCCGGGTTGAATTCGCCATAATTCCCAGCACCGCGAGTTGGCTTGTGGGAGATCGGGCACCGGATTCAACCGCCAACACCAGAATCGTCGAAGATGGCGCGGAAGACTCAAGAGGAGCAGTTCAATGAGATTCTCGCCCTGCTCGGTGAGAACAAGGTGGGGATCACAGATCTGAAGTCGTCCATGACGGAGATGCGGGCGCTGCGGACGGAGATCAACGCCTGGAAGCCGTTGGTGGACAGCCGTGTGGATAAACTGGAGACCAGCGTGCTCGCACTGACGGAGAAGATGGACAAGTTCGTGACGAAGGTGAAGATGTACCAGAGGAGTTCGTGCGAGGACCAATGGGTGCGGAGGGTCACCAGATCCCTTCGGCATTCGCGGCGTCGGGCTCTGCTCATCTGGAGTCTCACCCCCATGGGGCGGCGTCGGGGTCGTTAGACCGAGGCGAATATGGTTTTGGGGCGGTGTTTACCGTCGCCCCGGACCAAAATCCACCACCAGGTGCGAAGCAACAGCTCAGATCTCTTACTGCTGCATTGAACAATCGTGTTGGTGTTGAAACTGAAACCAAACCTGTGTTTAACAATTTCCAGTACTCTGCAAATATGCCTTACTCTGTATACCCCCAACAAAATTGTATACCCAAAACTGCTTTACCTGATATTCCTTTTCCTGCTTTTGATGGAACCAACCCGAAACTATGGATTAGGAATGCTGAATCATACTTTGCTGTGTATAATGTTGATAGATCATTGTGGGTCAAAATTGCTACCATGCATTGTTCTGGATCTGCTGCTTTGTGGCTTCACACCCTTAGAGCCACTCCTGAGTCAATGACCTGGGTAGAGTTCACTTCTTCTGCCTGTATTAAGTTTGATAGGGATGAACAAAACCATACACAAAGACATTTCTTCCATGTAAGGCAAACCTCCACTGTTGCAGAGTACATAGAAGCCTTTAGTGAGTTAGTATACCAAATCCTCATACATGATCCTACCATGCCTGCTTCTGTTATTACCAATCGCTTCATTGATGGTTTAAAGCGTGAGATACGTGCTGTTGTCATGATGCATAAGCCACAAGATCTAGATACTGCTGGTTCCCTTGCTCTTTTACAGGAAGAGGCAATGATGGATTTATTGGGAAAGGATACCAGGAGATATGATAATTCTGGTTATAATTCTGGTTATACAAGGAGGCCATCCCCAGAAGCTCCCAAATTCAATGGCAAGACGCATAGTTATTCTGACAAGAAGGGGTTTGACACTAGAAGACCAAGGTCTCAAGATGACAGACTAAATTCTCTGAGGAATTACAGGAAGGCCAAGGGATTGTGTTTCAAATGTGGGGAAAAATGGAGCCATAATCATAAGTGTCCCTCCAATATATCTCTGAATGCTGTTGAAGAAATGTGGCAAGTGCTGAGTGATGATTCTCATCCATGTCTGTCCTATATATATGCCTCCTCTGATGATGATAGGATGATTCAGATGATGAATGTATGGCAGTCTCTCTGCAAGCTTTGAAAGGAATAGAAGGCAATATGACAATCAAATTCAGGGGCTTCATTGGTGAACAGGAGATTTTTATGCTCTTAGATTCAGGCAGTTCACATTGCTTCATGAGTGACAAATTGGCTGAAGGTCTGTCAAATCAGAGACCATTGGATAAACCTGCTTCTGTGCAAGTTGCTAATGGAGAAACTATCAACTGTACCTCTGAGTTGGTGGATTGTCTATGGGGAATACAAGGGCATACTTTCAAAACAGACTTCAAGATTATACCAATTGTGGGTTATGATGTAATTCTGGGCATGGACTGGTTGTCTGCCCACAGTCCTATGAATATTCACTGGGCCAGGAAATGGTTGCAATTTGAACATCAAGGCAAGATCATTAAGATGAAGGGTCTCAAACCTTCAACTATGATGAGATCCCCTGTTTCTGCTGCTCAGCTACATGCTATGTACAAGAGGGACTCAATCTTGTATATGGTTCAACTCAATGCTGTTTCTGCTGATGAGAAAGATTCTGAAGTGGTTCCTGCAGAGATACAAGATATAGTCAAGGAGTTTGAACCCGTGTTTCAGCCTGTGCCTGGACTACCCCCAAAGAGGAAATTGGATCATTCCATACCCCTGGAGAAGGGAGCTCAACCCTTCAGGTTAAGGCCATATAGATACAATCCATTTCAGAAAAATGAAATAGAAAAGCAGATCAAGGATCTTTTGCAGAAAGGAATGATTCAACCAAGCTCCAGCCCATTTGCCTCACCTGTTCTCCTAGTAAGAAAGAAAACTGGAGACTGGCGTTTGTGTGTGGATTATAGGAGGTTAAATGCATTCACAGTTAAGAACAAATACCCCCTACCTGTCATTGATGAGTTGCTGGATGAATTACATGGAGCTTAGTGGTTTTCTTCTCTTGATCTGGCTTCTGGCTTTCATCAGATAAGAATGGCAGAAGGAGAGGAGTTTAAAACTGCTTTCCAAACTCATCATGGGCACTTTGAGTATAAGGTTATGCCCTATGGAGTTACTTGGAGGGCCTACAACATTTCGAGAATATCATGAATGAGCTGTTGGCAGAGTTCCTCAGGAAATTTGTGGTGGTGTTCATAGATGATGTGTTAATCTTCAGCAAGACCTGGGAAGAGCATCTAACTCATCTAGCCCAAGTGCTGCAAGTACTCCAAGACCACCAGTTCTATGTTAAGTTGAGCAAATGCTACTTTGCTAGACAGGAATTACACTACTTGGGTTATGTTATCAGCAAACTAGGTGTTTCTACAGATCCTAGCAAAATCAAGATTATAGCTGATTGGCCTGCTCCACAAAATGTAAAGGAGCTTAGAAGTTTTCTTGGAATGGCTGGTTATTATAGGAAGTTTGTCAGAAACTTTGGGTTATTGGCAAAGCCTCTTACCAACTTGTTGAAAAAGGGGCAACAGTACATTTGGACTAATGCTGAGGCTGAATATTTCCAAGCTTTGCAGCAAGCCTTAATCACTGCACCAGTGTTAGCACTTCCTAACTTCAACAAACAGTTTGTGTTAGAGACTGATGCTTCTGATAAAGCTGTAGGGGCAGTGCTGTTACAAGATGAGCACCCAATTGCCTATATCAGTAAAGCTCTTGGTCCCAGAGCTCAAGGACTTTCTACCTATGAAAAGGAGTGTATGGCCATTCTAATTGCTGTAGACCAATGGAGGTCATATCTACTTCATGCTGAGTTCATCATTAGGACTGATCAGAAGAGTCTGATTCATCTGGATGACCAAAGACTCTCTACACCATGGCAGCATAAGGCATTTACCAAGTTGTTGGGTCTTAACTTCAAAATTGTTTATAAACAAGGTAAGGAGAATAGAGTTGCTGATGCTTTATCTAGAGCTACTCATGCAGATATTCTGGAAGCTGCCTCAATGTCTGTAGCACATCCATCTTGGTTGGAGGAAATTCAAGCTGCTTATGAGTCAGATCCCAAAGCAACTCAACTATTGAAAGAGTTATCCATTGTTTCACCTTCAGGCCCTTATCATCTTCAAGATGGTCTCATCTATTACAAATCCAGAATCTGGGTTAGTGACTCTACTTCTATGCAGACTAAAATTGTACAAGCTTTTCATTCCAGTCCAGCTGGGGGACATTCTGGGATTGAAGTTACATATATGAAAGTCAAGAAACTATTTGCTTGGAAGAAGCTGAAGCAAACAGTGTAGAATTTTGTGTCACAATGTACAATCTGTCAGCAAGCCAAGACCGAGAGAGTGGCTTATCCAGGATTGCTGGCTCCACTTCCCATACCAAAGGGTGCCTGGCAAACAGTTTCCTTGGATTTCATTGAAGGACTACCTAAGTCCAGTTCCTACAATTGTATCATGGTGGTAGTGGACAAATTCTCCAAGTATGCTCACTTTATTCCATTATCTCATCCTTTCACTGCTTTGCAAGTGGCCAAGACATATTTGCAGAATGTCTACAAACTACATGGACTACCCAAAGCCATGATTTCTGATAGAGATAGAGTATTTACAAGTAATGTTTGGAAAGAACTATTTACCAAGCTGAAGGTGGACTTAATGATGACCAGCTCTTACCATCCTCAAACAGATGGACAGACTGAGAGAGTTAATCAGTGCTTGGAAACATTTCTCAGATGCTTTGTCCATGCTTGCCCTTCTAAGTGGTCTCAGTGGTTGGCTTATGCAGAGCTTTGGTATAATTCATCTTATCACTCTGCTCTGGGAGCCACTCCCTTCAAGGTGTTGTATGGTCATGAACCTAATATCATGGGAATTGAAGACCGAGATAGCTGTCTCAATGTGGATTTGGAAACTTGGCTTAAAGAAAGAGAATTGATGCAACAACTGGTCCATCAGCATCTTCTGAGAGCTCAGAATAAGATGAAATATCATGCTGATAAAAAGAGGACCTTCAGACAGTTTAAGGTGGGGATTCTGTGTATCTGAAGATACAGCCTTATGTCCAGACCTCTCTTAGCCACAGATCCTCTAACAAGCTATCTTTCAAGTACTTTGGTCCATTCACCATTTTGGCTCGGGTGGGACCTACTGCATACAAACTGGCTTTGCCTTCTTCAACTTCTATCCACAATGTGTTTCATGTTTCACAACTCAAGAAGGCGGTAAGTGCTGAAACTGAAGTTTACACTGAATTGCCTGACACCCACAACAAGTTTCAGTTTCCTGTGCATGTGCTGGATCGTCGTCTGCATCAAGATGGAGCCAGGTCTGTGTCCCAGGTGTTGATTCAGTGGTCTGACCTACCTGTTCAACTGGCTACTTGGGAAGATGAGGTGTCACTACGCCAAGAGTACCCCAGGGCTCCGGCTTGGGGTCAAGCTGTTTTTGAAGGGGGAGGGGATGTCACCGGTCAGCAAGAACCGGCTACTGAAGCTGGCGATGATCAAGATACTGAAGCTGGAGAGACATCGGGAGCCGGCGTGGAACCTGAACCTGATCAAGTGGAGCAGGAACCTGTCGAAGAAGGTGACGTCGAAGACGGAAAGGACCAAGACGCCACAGCTGCTGTCAAAGCCAAGCGGACTCGCAAGCCCAACAGCCGCGTCTTTGGGCCTGATTGGGTGTAAGCAGGCCGAGCGTTTATTCTTTCGTTTGAGCCCATGAAACGGGTCGGCAGCGTTGCCGTGTAAAAGGGGATGATCCCTGAGAGAGAGGACAGGATTTGGCTATCGTTCACTTGAACCGAGCCGGTTGGCTGCGGCGGCGAGGCGACGGCGATTGCCGGCGTGCTCGAGAACTTTATCAATTCCTCAATCTAGCTACCATATTCATCGTAGAATCTTGTATCGGTGACAAAGCCCCCCCTGCCGAGGCCCCTTCCCTCCCCTGCGCGAGGACAGCAGCAGTTCATCCCCATGGCCATCTTCCTGTACGTGAAGAAGATGGAAAACGATCAGAGGTAGAAGATACTCTAATTACGGTTTTGCCATCGCGATATTAATTTACGAAACTGCCACTGATCGTATAATGGCCGCCGTTTCACCGTTTTAACTCCGATTTGAGCGATTTTAGATGCGTTGGAATCGTGTCGTCGTGGTCTACGCAGTAGCAGTAGATGTCATCATGTTCCTCAGTTGTGATTTTATTTATTGATTTAAATATTAATGCGATCAATAATTATTTAACGTTTTTATAAATAAAAGCAACCTAAGGTTTATAGTTTTATTTTTGTTGTGTTTGTTCATGTCGACCATAACCCTTGTGTCAACAATGCTTTTCACCATGTCATATGTTTGTGCATTAATCATGTAACTTGTTTAATAAATGTTTTATGCTCTTTTAATTGTTACTTGCTTAGATTTATTTTGAGAGCAGATCATGTTTCTTTTAGCGGTTCTCTCATGTTAGATGATTAGATGATTAGTTGGTTAATAATTGCTCAATGCTCATATATTTAATATAATCATGCCTTTCTTTCATGACCTGCTTAGTTTAATCTTAGAGTTATGTTATGTTTCATGCCTCACCTGTTTTATATTTTATAATTATAAGTGTTTAAATGGCTTGGGTAATATAATTGCTTATAAATAAAATGTGGCTAAGGGTTAACTCGCTTTCATAATTCAATTGATTTAACCTTGTGTTTCCTTAAGATGCCAATCATCCCGCTTTGTTAACCGAGATGGGTCATGCATATAATTTGTCTGTATGTTATGTTGCAAGACTCGATAGTTGTGTCCTTTTGACGTTAGGTCCATTATTAACGTTCTTGCGCTCCTGTGTCGGTAGCTTTGAGCCGTGTCATTTAGTACGCTCTTTGCAAGTGTCTTTTGAATGGTGTATTGTTCTTAGTCCAGTCTTTTTGTTTGTCTTTTGGGTTGCTTGGTTGCTACGACTAGACCAAGAGCGGTTTGTTAATGTCGAAGACCACGAGTTGAGGACCAACAAGTGTAGCTGAGGGTGGAGACTAGAAGATGGAAGAGCTAAAGTCTGCTGAGCAGCTAGACTTTGTATTTAAGGCAAGTGCAGGCATCCCTTTGATCATATTGTACCTATGAATGCTTATAATTCATGCATGTGTCTAAATTAGTGAACCATAGGACCAACTAGCCACATTTACCAAATATCCTATGGGGGTTTTGTAGACAGGTTGTAGGTCTGCTAGTGCTCTGCTTACCTACTCACTAATGTTATTAATTGTTAATCTTGCTTCTTAATAAATGTAAAGCTAATGGTTATGGTGCGGCCATGGAGATGTTTTGGCGGTCTTTGTGAGGCATGTTGTTGTGGAAGCAAGGGAGATGCGGGTGTTGGCGGTTGCCGTGTAGACGGGGTCGCCTGTGTCTGCCCTTTAAGGACCCTCTCATGGAGCGGCAACCTGGGATATTCCGTACAACTCCAGGCTAATGGGCTCTTGCTTGGCCAACTACCAGGACCACCGCTAGTAGGGCGGGTAGCTTACCTGGACTGGTACCTGGATTGGCGAAAAGTGTGATTCAAGTTTTAGTAGTGGTGGGTCAGGAACCATGGACTCGGGGAGTGGCCGCCCTACGCTTGCGTCAAAACTAGCGGGCTACGGCTACTAGTGGCCCTGGGAACAGCCTTGTTGTGACCCCCCACTGTCTCGGTAACGGGCTAAGAGGTTTGGCCACCTCAGGCAAAAGGGTAATCACAAATTGGAGGTAAAGAGTACACCTCTGCGCAGAGTTAACAATCGATATATCGTCCGTGCTCACGGTTACGAGCGGCCCAGATCCTCACATGTCTAGCCCAATGGACCTTACCTTAAATCATGGAGATGATGTTTTGCGAGGTGGTTTTCTCGTGCTGTTGCAGGATGGCAATCCTGTGTCTTCTGTGAGGTTGCGACCTCGTTCTCTTGCAGGATGGTGATCCTGTGCCTTTTGTGAGATGGCGATCTCATATGTTTAATGTTGATATATGCTTATATCAATGATCTTTAAATGACTCTTAATTATACTTGAACCTTAATTAATGGTTGGGTGTTTTCCACCAAGATGATTAGTAATAGGATGATAATTAAAATGCACCTGTTATTAAAAGTGCTACCGCAGTTAAACCTTCGAGCTTTACCTTGTTCAAGCCATGCATATCATTACATTTCCGCCTGTACTTGTTGAGTTCGACATGGACTCACCTTGCTATAGTCTCGCTAGCAAGGTCTTCTTTGGACATTGAGATGCCGAAGGTGCTTGGCATCTGAGCCCCCGGTCATTTGTCCCCGAGAAGAATGGAGCTCACGAAGAGAACTTGTAGCCAACGTTCCGTGATACTCGATGTGTTTGTAAGTGTTATTATATTTATCTTCCGCTAGATTTACATTGTTTATCGATATTTATCGTTCTAGTTATATGTGTGGACTTCTGGGCGAACATATGACGGCCTCACAGTATTCTTTGTAAACCGGGGTGTTATAGAATGGTATCAGAGCAATGTTGACTATAGGACGTATGCCTAGATAGCACTGGTCGATCTCTAAAGCTTATTCTGCTACAAAACTATTTTATCACCCCTTGGTCTTTGATTCTGACTACTATCTTCACCCTTGTCTTGTATCCCCTCCTTGAATAGCTTCCTTTGAGCTATTAATTTCTTATTCCCTTGAACTTTTGTTTTGCTTGTTTACTAAAAGGTTTCTAATCCATTTTGTTCAAAATTCGATGGCCTTTCATCATCTATTGCCTGCCCTTTTAGGATGACCACCAATGTTGAAGGAGCACGTGTAGCATTGATGTGGTGTTGTGTGTTTGTCTTGCTTGTTGTAATGCTTGTGTGTTGTATCTGTTCGCTTGTTCCGAAGAAGGCCTGAAAGGTGGAGTCTAGTGGGTGAGCTCGATCTTTGTTCGATTGGGGTAGTGACTTCTATCCTTCCTACCTTTTCATCAATCTTGAATCATATGGCCTTGCACTGTCCATTCCACCATTAGTTACCATGTCTTCTTCTTTACGCATCATAATGGAGGATCATCACATGGAGAACTTATCGTTAACAACAGATCCTCAAGAAAGAGTTGCCTTCTATGTCATCATCGAAGTGGCACAACGGAACGAAGCATGGTGTACCCATAACCCACAAGTCCCCGGATCGTGGGTAAGTAGGCTAGTGATCTCTACCACTTCCTACATTTTGAATAGAAGAGAGTTTGGAATCTGAAAGCCATCCTTTTTTTCCAAACCTCGAGCTTCTTTTCGTCTTGCATGTGATGCTTATCAATGCAAGGTCTATACTTGTGTCATGTGAGATATCGAATTGGTAGTAGACTTGGTAATGGCGTCTTGATTAATGGCTGACGGTGCCACGATGAAGTCAAAGTCTCCAATGGCTGCAGACACACGGATGTATTGCTCAAGACGCTTGGTAACATGATTGTTAATCTTGATCCATTATATAAGCTACTCCTATGAGTGATCTTGTCATGAACCTTTCCTAGGTTATCTTTCCATATCAAATTGGAAAATCATCCCTCATTCTTTCTGCTACTCTCCTTGAATCTCGAGGCGAGATTCTTGTAAAGGGAGGGAGTTATGTGAGTCCTTTAAAGATGAAGTCTCCCAAGGAATCTTCTAAAGATAGCTCTAACAAGGTGGTATTCTTATCAATCCTCTTGGATAAGCAGGAATTCTGTTAAGTGGGGTAGCATCGGCTACCAACTTCATCAACTTTGAGCATCTCCAGTTATAGGTTATGAAGAGCAAAAGATCTATCTTGGTCTTTCTTATCATCGCTTGGCCACCCTCGATCCTTACTTTTGTGCCCTAACACCTCATGGGACTAGAGTAAAGGAAAACATGAAGGTCTGAAGGAATCATTCCATGTTCTCCTTGCTAATCTTTGCTGATGCAAAATAGTTTCACCATAGGTCTCATAGCTCTCGAAAAGTAAGCACACAAAGATCAACTTATGTATTTGTGTGACCAACTTTTTCCCTTTCATGGTTGACCTTTTATCAATCTACAATTCTTCCAGGTTACATCACTAGAGATCCCAGAGGTATTTGGATCCTTCTGGTTGATCCTTGTTGATCGTTGGAACATTTTCATTGTACTCCGTGAGCCTTGACGGAGGTGCAAATCCTCAGAGAAATCAAAGCCCAATCTCTATCGGTACTCTTTGTAGGATAAACAAGAGATCATGCATTACTTCCCTTTTAAGTAATGTTTTTCCCACCCTTGACTCCATATCTTGGTGTGTGGGTAAACCTTGGTCGTTTATCCTTTCGATGTGAATCTTGGAAAACCATTTGGAAGATCAATTTTGGTTTTCCTTATCGACCCTTGTTAAAATCTTAAATCTCTACATCATATCCCATCATAAGGTTTTGAATCAACCTTAAGCATGCGCTTCATCTTTAACCCAAGTCTCTCCGAATCTCGGGACGAGATTCATGTTGCTGGGGTAGATCTATAACACCCCAAAATTTGTATTTTGGGTTGTCGTTAGAAAACACTAAATAAAATAAATGATTTGATATTTTTTCTAAAATCGACTCAGATTTAATTCATTTGTTATCATTGTAAAATGATAAAAGTGTGGTTTTCAATAAACTTTTATAAGTTAATAATGGTGCGGTTGTGTGTTATGTTTTGCTCTGTTGAGTGGTGTTTGAGTAGGAAAATATTTTTGCTAAAACCATAACTAGCTAGGCACGACCTCAAGCTTCCTTACCGCTAGCCTCTAGCTCGCTCTAGTGAGTCCTAGCCCTTCATGGCTTGCCTTCAGTTAACCATGGCCGCGCTTGACCAGCCCTGGCCCCTTCTGGCCACTCGTAGCTAGCCTAGGCTTGCCTAGCCAGCTTTAGCTTGGCCATGGTCAGCCATAGCCCTCCCCGGCATAACCTAGCTTGCTCTGGCCACTCCTAGTCTCATCTAGCCTGACCCTAGCTTCTCCGGCCAGCTATGGCTTTCATCTGGCCAGCCCTAAACAGTTATAGCCAGCCCTGGCCACCTTCGGCTAGACCTAGGCAGCTCTAGCCAGACCACTGCTTGACCTGGCTAGTCCCCTAACCGCTCCTGGCCATCTCTAGCCTTCCCTGGCCAGCTTTGGCCAGCAGCAGACGACCATAGCCTTCCTTGGCCATCCGTGGCCAAGCCCGGCTAGCCAGCAGTGGCCGTAGCTGGCCTACGCCACGGCCCGGCCGGCCCGGCCGGCCATTGTGGCCAGCTCATCATCGTGGGCCAAGCCCAACTAGTCGGCCTCGCTCTCTAGCCCGTTTCGGCCTCCTCCCTTTTTATTTTAGAGCTTCTCCAATTTTTGGATGCTCTAAAATGTCATTATCATGAGCTCCAAATATTTTATTTGGGTTTAGCATAGATCAATCTATCTTTGGGGATTTCTCCATAATTTTTGGAGTCTTGGAAACATTTTTCAGGGCCTTAAAATGATTTCAGTTTTTCCTGAAATTATTTTAGAGCTGAAAATGATTTTCTTTATAATTCCCAAAATTATTAAAAATAAAATATTTTCTCCCGGCTCCAAACCCTTGGCATATATATATACAGGTGTTCCTCTCGTCGCCCTGATTCCAGAACATCAAACCCCATCTCGAGCCGCCACTCGTAGCTCCCGCAATCGATCGCCGAAGTTCGTCCCAGCTAGGTTTCCGGCGAACTCTACGGCGAGCGTTTCCGGCCAAACCGTCGAGCTCCGGCGGAATCCGTCACCACCAGAAGGTTGCCCTCGATCTCCTATACGCCGTCATGTCTTTCGTTTCGAACCATCTTTCTCTTTTCCGGCGAGCTGCACCATGGACAGCATGCTGTTCTTCGTCTCCGGCCTCCTCCCACGGCAACCCTTAGCGCCGCCACCGGAGGGCATCACCGCGCGGCCCTGTGTCACCGCCTCGGGCCTCGCCGTGCCCTTGGCGCGCCGCTGCACTGCAGCAGCAGGTGGCCGCCGCCGCCATCCATGGCTGCTCGGCCAAGGGCACCGAGCCGGCCAGAACCGGCCCGTGCGGGGGCCTGTGGCGCGACGCGCCGCCTCCGCCGGCCAGCCAAGCCCCCTGCCGAGGCCCCTTCCCTCCCCTGCACGAGGACAGCAGCAGTTCATCCCCATGGCCATCTTCCTGTACGTGAAGAAGATGGAAAACGATCAGAGATAGAAGATACTCTAATTACGGTTTTGCCATCGCGATATTAATTTACGAAACTGCCACTGATCGTATAATGGCCGCCGTTTCACCGTTTTAACTCCGATTTGAGCGATTTTAGATGCGTTGGAATCGTGTCGTCGTGCTCTACGCAGTAGCAGTAGATGTCATCATGTTCCTTAGTTGTGATTTTATTTATTGATTTAAATATTAATGCGATCAATAATTATTTAACGTTTTTATAAATAAAAGCAACCTAAGGTTTATAGTTTTATTTTTGTTGTGTTTGTTCATGTCGACCATAACCCTTGTGTCAACAATGCTTTTCACCATGTCATATGTTTGTGCATTAATCATGTAACTTGTTTAATAAATGTTTTATGCTCTTTTAATTGTTACTTGCTTAGATTTATTTTGAGAGCGAGATCATGTTTCTTTTAGCGGTTCTCTCATGTTAGATGCTTAGATGATTAGTTGGTTAATAATTGCTCAATGCTCATATGTTTAATATAATCATGCCTTTCTTTCATGACCTGCTTAGTTTAATCTTAGACTTATGTTATGTTTCATGCCTCACTTTGTTTTATATTTTATAATTATAAGTGTTTAAATGGCTTGGGTAATATAATTGCTTATAAATAAAATGTGGCTAAGGGTTAACTGTGCTTTCATAATTCAATTGATTTAACCTTGTGTTTCCTTAAGATGCCAATCATCCTGCTTTGTTAAGTGAGATGGGTCATGCATATAATTTGTCTGTATGTTATGTTGCAAGACTCGATAGTTGTGTCCTTTTGACGTTAGGTCCATTATTAACGTTCTTGCGCTCCTGTGTCGGTAGCTTTGAGCCGTGTCGTTTAGTACGCTCTTTGCAAGTGTCTTTTGAATGGTGTATTGTTCTTAGTCCGGTCTTTTTGTTTGTCTTTTGGGTTGCTTGGTTTCTACGACTAGACCAAGAGCGGTTTGTTAATGTCGAAGACCACGAGTTAGAGGACCAACAAGTGCAGCTGAGGGTGGAGACTAGAAGATGGAAGAGCTAAAGTCTACTGAGCAGCTAGACTTTGTATTTAAGGCAAGTGCAGGCATCCCTTTGATCATATTGTACCTATGAATGCTTATAATTCATGCATGTGTCTAAATCAGTGAACCATAGGACCAACTAGCCACATTTACCAAATATCCTATGGGGGTTTTGTAGACAGGTTGTAGGTCTGCTAGTGCTCTGCTTACCTACTCACTAATGTTATTAATTGTTAATCTTGCTTCTTAATAAATGTAAAGCTAATGGTTATGGCTGCGGCCATGGAGATGTTTTGGCGGTGCTGTGAGGCATCGCTGTTGTGGGAAGCAAGGGAGATGCGGGTGTTGGCGGTTGCCCGTGTAGACGGGGTCGCCTGTGTCTGCCCTTTAAGGACCCTCTCATGGAGCGGCAACCTGGGATATTCCGTACAACTCCAGGCTAATGGGCTCTTGCTTGGCCAACTACCAGGACCACCGCTAGTAGGGCGGGTAGCTTACTCGGGTGCTGGATTGGCGAAAAGTGTGATTCAAGTTTTAGTAGTGGTGGGTCGGGAACCGTGGACTCGGGAGTGGCCGCCCTACGCTGCGTCAAAACTAGTGGGCTACCGCTACTAGTGGCCACAGGGAACAGCCTTGTTGTGACCCCTGCCCACTGTCTCGGTAACGGGCTAAGAGGTTTGGCCACCTCGGGCAATAGGGTAATCACAACGGAGGTAAAGAGTACACCTCTGCGCGAGTTAACAATCGATATATCGTCCGTGCTCACTTGATTCTGAGCGGCCGGATCCTCACATGTCTAGCCCAATAGACCTTACCTTAAATCATGGAGATGATGTTTTGCGAGGTGGTTTTCTCGTCTTTGTTGCGGGATGGCAATCTGTGTCTTCTGTGAGGTTGTGACCTCGTTCTCTTGCAGGATGGCGATCCTGTGCCTTTTGTGAGATGGCGATCTCATATGTTTAATGTTGATATATGCTTATATTAATGATCTTTAAATGACTCTTAATTATACTTGAACCTTAATTAATGGTTGGGTGTTTTCCACCAAGATGATTAGTAATAGGATGATAATTAAAATTCACTGTTATTAAAAGTGCTACCTTGATTAAACCTTCGAGCTTTACCTTGTTCAAGCCATGCATATCATTACATTTCCTTTTGTACTTGTTGAGTTCGACATGGACTCACCTTGCTATAGTCTGCTAGCAAGGTCTTTTGGACATTGAGATGCCGAAGGTGCTTGGCATACGGAGCCCCCGGTCATTTGTCCCTGAGAAGAATGGAGCTCTGAAGAGAACTTGTAGCCAACGTTCCGTGATACTCTGATGTGTTTGTAAGTGTTATTATATTTATCTTCCGCTAGATTTACATTGTTTATCTGATATTTATCGTTCTACTTATATGTGTGGACTTCCTGGGCGCACATATGACGGCCTCTGGTATTCTTTGTAAACCGGGGTGTTATAACAACCATGCTGCCGCATGGTCGGTTCCAACGCGTCCTATGGCTCCTAGCACAGAGTCAAGCATGCCCGTACGCCATGGTTAAGGCATTTTGATACATCTGGCTTCTCTACCATAGTGTTTGCCATAGCTCGAGAGCCTGAATGGCCCTTAACCTCGGCTCCACGGCTCCAGAACTGCCATATTTGCACACACGACTTTGCTGCCGCACGGCCGGTTCCTGCGCGTCTTACGGCTCCTCGCACCAAGTCAAGCACGCCCATGCGCCATGGTTAAGGCGTTTTGACACCTCTGGCCTCTCCACCACAGCATTTATTGCGGCTTGAGGACCCGAATGGCCCTTAACCATGACTCCATAGCTCTAGAACTGCCATATTTGTACACACGACTATGCTACCGCACAGCCGGTTCCTGCGTGTCCTACAGCTCTTGGCACTAGGTCAAGCACGACCGTATGCCATAGTTAAGGTGTTTTGATGCCTCTGGCCTCACCACCACAATGTTTGTCATCACCCGAGAGCCCGAACGGCCCTTAACCATAGCTCCATGACTCCAGAACTTCCATATTTGCACACACGTCTTTGCCGCCGCACGGCCGGATCCCCTGTGCATCCTATGGCTCCCGGCACCGGGTCAAGCATGACCGTACGCCATGGTTAAGCCATTTTGATGCCTCTCTGCTCTCCACCATAGAGTTTTCCATTACCCAAGAGCCCAAAGGGCCCTTAACCACGGTTCCACGGCTCCAAAACCGCCATATTTGCACACACAACCATGCCGCCGCATGGTCGGTTCCAACGCGTCCTATGGCTCGGCACGAGTCAAGCATGCCCGTACGCCATGGTTAAGGCATTTTGACACATCGGCTTCTCTACCATAGTGTTTGCCATAGCTCGAGAGCCCGAATGGCCCTTAACCTCGGCTCCACGGCTCCGAAGCGCCATATTTGCACACACGACTTTTCTTGCCGCACGGCCGGTTCCCGCGCGTCCTACGGCTCCTCGCACCAAGTCAAGCACGCCCATGCGCCATGGTTAAGGCGTTTTGACACCTCCGCCTCTCCACCACAGCATTTATTGCGGCTCGAGGACCCGAATGGCCCTTAACCAAGGCTCCGCATCTCTAGAACGCCATATTTGCACACACGACTTTGCTGCCGCACGGCCGGTTCCTGCGTGTCCTACAGCTCTCGGCACTAGGTCAAGCACGACCGTATGCCATAGTTAAGGTGTTTTGATGCCTCTGGCCTCACCACCACAATGTTTGTCATCACCCAAGAGCCCGAACGGCCCTTAACCACAGCTCCATGAATCCGAACTTCCATATTTGCACACACGACCGTGTCTGCCGCACGGCCGGATCCCGTGCATCCTATGGCTCCCGACCGAGTCAAGCATGCCCGTACGCCATGGTTAAGCCATTTTGATGCCTCTCTCCTCTCCACCATAGAGTTTTCCATCACCTAAGAGCACGAAGGGCCCTTAACCACGGTTCCACGGCTCCAAACCGCCATATTTGCACACACAACCATGCCGCCGCATGGTCGGTTCCAACGCGTCCTATGGCTCCCGGCATAGAGTCAAGCATGCCCGTACGCCATGGTTAAGGCATTTTGACACATCGGCTTCTCTACCATAGTGTTTGCCATAGCTCGAGAGCCCGAATGGCCCTTAACCTCGGCTCCACGGCTCCCGAAGCGCCATATTTGCACACACGACTTTGCCGCACGGCCGGTTCCTGCGCGTCCTACGGCTCCTCGCACCAAGTCAAGCATGCCCATGCGCCATGGTTAAGGCGTTTTGACACCTCCGGCCTCTCCACCACAGCATTTATTGCGGCTCGAGGACCCGAATGGCCCTTAACCATGGCTCCACGGCTCTAGAACTCGCCATATTTGCACACACGACTATGCTACCGCACGCCCGGTTCCGCGTGTCCTACATGCTCTCGGTACTAGGTCAAGCACGACCGTATGCCATAGTTAAGGTGTTTTGATGCCTCTAGCCTCACAACCACAATGTTTGTCATCACCCGAGAGCCCGAACGGCCCTTAACCACAGCTCCATGACTCCGAACTTCCATATTTGCACACACGACCGTGCTACCGCACGGCCGGATCCGTGCATCCTATGGCTCCGGCATCGGGTCAAGCATGCCCGTACACCATGGTTAAGCCATTTTGATGCCTCTCTCCTCTCCACCATAGAGTTTTCCATCACCCAAGAGCCCGAAGGGCCCTTAACCATGGTTCCACGGCTCCAAAGCGCCATATTTGCACACACAACCATGCCGCCGCATGGTCGGTTCCAACGCGTCCTATGGCTCCCGGCAGAGTCAAGCATGCCCGTATGCCATGGTTAAGGCATTTTGACACATCTAGCATCTCTACCATAGTGTTTGCCATAGCTCGAGAGCCCGAATGGCCCTTAACCTCGGCTCCACGGCTCCGAACGCCATATTTGCACACACGACTTTGCTGCCGCACGGCCGGTTCTGCGCGTCCTACGGCTCCTCGCACCAAGTCAAGCACGCCCATGCACCATGGTTAAGGCGTTTTGACACCTCGGCCTCTCCACCACAGAATTTATTGCGGCTCGAGGACCAGAATGGCCCTTAACCATGGCTCCACAGCTCTAGAACTGCCATATTTGCACACACGACTATGCTACCGCACAGACGGTTCCTGCGTGTCCTACAGCTCTCGGCACTAGGTCAAGCACAACCGTATGCCATAGTTAAGGTGTTTTGATGCCTCTGGCCTCACCACCACAATGTTTGTCATCACCCGAGAGCCCGAACGGCCCTTAACCACAGCTCCATGACTCCGGAACTTCCATATTTGCACACACGACTGTGCTACCGCACAGCCGGATCCTGTGCATCCTATGGCTCCCAAGCATCCGGTCAAGCATGCCCGTACGCCATGGTTAAGCCATTTTGATGCCTCTCTCCTCTCCACCATAGAGTTTTCCATCACCCAAGAGCCCGAAGGGCCCTTAACCATGGTTCCACGGCTCCAAAACTGCCATATTTGCACACACAACCATGCTTTGCCGCATGGTCGGTTCCAACGCGTCCTATGGCTCCCCGGCACGAGTCAAGCATGCCCGTATGCCATGGTTAAGGCATTTTGACACATCGGCATCTCTACCATAGTGTTTGCCATAGCTCGAGAGCCCGAATGGCCCTTAACCTCGGCTCCACGGCTCCGTAACCGCCATATTTGCACACACGACTTTGTTGCCACACGGCCGGTTCCCGCGCGTCCTACGGCTCCTCGCACCAAGTCAAGCACGCCCATGCACCATGGTTAAGGCGTTTTGACACCTCTGGCCTCTCCACCACAGCATTTATTGCTGCTCGAGGACCCGGATGGCCCTTAACCATGGCTCCATAGCTCTAGAACTGCCATATTTGCACACACGACTATGCTACCGCACAGCCGGTTCCTGCGTGTCCTACAGCTCTCGGCACTTGGTCAAGCACGACCGTATGCCATAGTTAAGGTGTTTTGATGCCTCTGGCCTCACCACCACAATGTTTGTCATCACCCGAGAGCCCGAATGGCCCTTAACCACAGCTCCATGACTCCAGAACTTCCATATTTGCACACACGACCGTGCTGCCGCACGGCCGGATCCTGTGCATCCTATGGCTCCGCACCGGTCAAGCATGCCCGTACGCCATGGTTAAGCCATTTTGATGCCTCTCTCCTCTCCACCATAGAGTTTTCCATCACCCAAGAGCCCGAAGGGCCCTTAACCACGGTTCCACGGCTCCAAAACGCCATATTTGCACACACAACCATGCCGCCGCATGGTCGGTTCCAACGCGTCCTATGGCTCCTCGGCACAGAGTCAAGCATGCCCGTACGCCATGGTTAAGGCATTTTGACACATCGGCTTCTCTACCATAGTGTTTGCCATAGCTCGAGAGCCTGAATGGCCCTTAACCTCGGCTCCACGGCACCAGAACTGCCATATTTGCACACACGACTTTGCTGCCGCACGGCCGGTTCCTGCGCGTCCTACGGCTCCTCGCACCAAGTCAAGCACGCCCATGCGCCATGGTTAAGGCATTTTGACACCTCTGGCCTCTCCACCACAGCATTTATTGTGGCTCAAGGACCCGAATGGCCCTTAACCATGGCTCCACAGCTCTAGAACTGCCATATTTCCACACACGACTATGCTACCGCACAGCCCGGTTCCTGCGTGTCCTACGGCTCTCGGCACTAGGTCAAGCACGACCGTATGCCATAGTTAAGGTGTTTTGATGCCTCCGGCCTCACCACCACAATGTTTGTCATCACCCGAGAGCCCGAACGGCCCTTAACCATGCTCCATGACTGTAACTTCCATATTTGCACACACGACTGTGCTACCGCACGGCCGGATCCTGTGCATCCTATGGCTCCCGGCATCGGGTCAAGCATGCCCGTACGCCATGGTTAAGCCATTTTGATGCCTCTCTCCTCTCCACCATAGAGTTTTCCATCACCCAAGAGCCCGAAGGGCCCTTAACCACGGTTCCATGGCTCCAAAACTGCCCTATTTGCACACACAACCATGCTGCCGCATGGTCGGTTCCAACGCGTCCTATGGCTCCTGGCACAGAGTGAAGCATGCCCGTATGCCATGGTTAAGGCATTTTGACACATTTGGCTTCTCTACCATAGTGTTTGCCATAGCTTGAGAGCCTGAATGGCCCTTAACCTCAGCTCCACAGTTCCAGAACTGCCATATTTGCACACACGACTTTGCTGCCGCACGGCCGGTTCCTGCGCGTCCTACGGCTCCTCGCACCAAGTCAAGCACGCCCATGCGCCATGGTTAAGGCGTTTTGACACCTCTGGCCTCTCTACCACAGCGTTTGTTGCCGCCTGAGGACCTGAATGGCCCTTAACCATGGCTCCACAGCTCTAGAACCGCCATATTTGCACACACGACTATGCTACCGCGGCCGGTTCCTGCGTGTCCTACAGCTCTCGGCACTAGGTCAAGCACGACCGTATGCCATAGTTAAGGTGTTTTGATGCCTCTGGCCTCACCACCACAATGTTTGTCATCACCCGAGAGCCCGAACGGCCCTTAACCACAGCTCCATGACTCCGTAACTTCCATATTTGCACACACGTGCCGCCGCACGGCCGGATCCCGTGCATCCTATGGCTCCTGGCACCGGGTCAAGCATGCCCGTACGCCATGGTTAAGCCATTTTGATGCCTCTCTCCTCTCCACCATAGAGTTTTCCATCACCCAAGAGCCCAAAGGGCCCTTAACCATGGTTCCACGGCTCCAAAACTACCATATTTGCACACACAACCATGCTGCCGCATGGTCGGTTCCAACGCGTCCTATGGCTCCTGGCACAGAGTCAAGCATGCCCGTACGCCATGGTTAAGGCATTTTGACACATCTGGCTTCTCTACCATAGTGTTTGCCATAGCTCGAGAGCCTGAATGGCCCTTAACCTCGGCTCCACGGCTCCAGAACTGCCATATTTGCACACACGACTTTGCTGCCGCACGGCCGGTTCCTGCGCGTCCTATGGCTCCTCGCACCAAGTCAAGCACGCCCATGCGCCATGGTTAAGGCATTTTGACACCTCTGGCCTCTCCACCACAGCATTTATTGCGGCTCGAGGACCCGAATGGCCCTTAACCATGGCTCCACGGCTCCAGAACTGCCATATTTGCACACACGACTTTGCTGCCGCACGGCCGGTTCCTGCGCGTCCTACGGCTCCTCGCACCAAGTCAAGCACGCCCATGCGCCATGGTTAAGGTGTTTTGACACCTCTGGCCTCACCACCACAATGTTTGTCATCACCCGAGAGCCCGAACGGCCCTTAACCATAGCTCCATGACTCCAGAACTTCCATATTTGCACACACGACTGTGCTGCCGCACGGCCGGATCCTGTGCATCCTATGGCTCCCGGCATCGGGTCAAGCATGCCCGTACGCCATGGTTAAGCCATTTTGATGCCTCTCTCCTCTCCACCATAGAGTTTTCCATCACCCAAGAGCCCGAAGGGCCCTTAACCATGGTTCCACGGCTCCAAAACTGCCATATTTGCACACACAACCATGCTGCCGCATGGTCGGTTCCAACGCATCCTATGGCTCTCGGCACAGAGTCAAGCATGCCCGTACGCCATGGTTAAGGCATTTTCACACATCTAGCTTCTCTACCATAGTGTTTGCCATAGCTCAAGAGCCTGAATGGCCCTTAACCTTGGCTCCACGGCTCCGAAGCGCCATATTTGCACACACGACTTTGCTTTGCCGCACGGCCGGTTCCTACGCGTCCTACGGCTCCTCGCACCAAGTCAAGCACGCCCATGCACCATGGTTAAGGCGTTTTGACACCTCTGGCCTCTCCACCACAGCATTTATTGTGGCTCGAGGACCCGAATGGCCCTTAACCATGGCTCCACGGCTCTAGAACCGCCATATTTGCACACACGACTATGCTACCGCACGCCCCGGTTCTGCGTGTCCTACTGGCTCTTGGCACTAGGTCAAGCACGACCGTATGCCATAGTTAAGGTGTTTTGATGCCTCTGGCCTCACCACCACAATGTTTGTCATCACCCGAGAGCCCGAACGGCCCTTAACCACTGCCTCCATGCCTCAGAACTTCCATATTTGCACACACGACCGTGCCTGCCGCACGGCCGGATCCTGTGCATCCTATGGCTCCTGGCACCGGGTCAAGCATGCTCGTATACCATGGTTAAGCCATTTTGATGCCTCTCTCCTCTCCACCATAGAGTTTTCCATCACCCAAGAGCCCGAAGGGCCCTTAACCACGGTTCCACGGCTCCAAAACTGCCATATTTGCACACACAACCATGCTGCCGCATGGTCGGTTCCAACGCGTCCTATGGCACCTGGCACAGAGTCAAGCATGCCCGTACGCCATGGTTAAGGCATTTTCACACATCTAGCTTCTCTACCATAGTGTTTGCCATAGCTCGAGAGCCTGAATGGCCCTTAACCTTGGCTCCACGGCTCCAGAACTGCCATATTTGCACACACGACTTGCCTTTGCCGCACTGCGGTTCCTACGCGTCCTACGGCTCCTCGCACCAAGTCAAGCACGCCCATGCGCCATGGTTAAGGTGTTTTGACACCTCCGGCCTCTCCACCACAGCATTTATTGTGGCTCGAGGACCCGAATGGCCCTTAACCATGGCTCCACAGCTCTAGAAGCGCCATATTTGCACACACGACTATGCTACCGCACGGCCCGGTTCTTGCGTGTCCTACGGCTCTTGGCACTAGGTCAAGCACGACCGTATGCCATAGTTAAGGTGTTTTGATGCCTCGGCCTCACCACCACAATGTTTGTCATCACCCGAGAGCCCGAACGGCCCTTAACCACGGCTCCATGACTCGAACTTCCATATTTGCACACACGACCGTGCCGCCGCACGGCCGGATCCTGTGCATCCTATGGCTCCGGCACCGGGTCAAGCATGCCCGTACGCCATGGTTAAGCCATTTTGATGCCTCTCTCCTCTCCACCATAGAGTTTTCCATCACCCAAGAGCCCAAAGGGCCCTTAACCATGGTTCCACGGCTCCAAAATTGCCATATTTGCACACACAACCATGCCGCATGGTCGGTTCCAACGCGTCCTATGGCTCCTAGCACGAGTCAAGCATGCCCGTACGCCATGGTTAAGGCATTTTGACACATCTCGGCTTCTCTACCATAGTGTTTGCCATAGCTCGAGAGCCCGAATGGCCCTTAACCTCGGCTCCATGGCTCCGAACTACTATATTTGCACACACGACTTGCCGCCGCACGGCGGTTCCCGCGCGTCCTACGGCTCCTCGCACCAAGTCAAGCACGCCCATGCACCATGGTTAAGGCGTTTTGACACCTCGGCCTCTCCACCACAGCATTTATTGTGGCTCGAGGACCCGAATGGCCCTTAACCATGGCTCCATAGCTCTAGAAGCGCCATATTTGCACACACGACTATGCTACCGCACTGGCCGGTTCCTGCGTGTCCTACAGTTCTCGGCACTAGGTCAAGCACGACCGTATGCCATAGTCAAGGTGTTTTGATGCCTCGGCCTCACCACCACAATGTTTGTCATCACCCGAGAGCCCGAACGGCCCTTAAACACAGCTCCATGACTCCGAACTTCCATATTTGCACACACGACCGTGTCTTTGCCGCACGGCCGGATCCCGTGCATCCTATGGCTCCCGGCACCGGGTCAAGCATGCCCGTACGCCATGGTTAAGCCATTTTGATGCCTCTCTCCTCTCCACCATAGAGTTTTCCATCACCCAAGAGCCCAAAGGGCCCTTAACCATGGTTCCACGGCTCCAAAACTGCCATATTTGCACACACAACCATGCTGCCGCATGGTCGGTTCCAACGCGTCCTATGGCTCCTGGCACACAGTCAAGCATGCCCGTACGCCATGGTTAAGGCATTTTGACACATCTGGCTTCTCTACCATAGTGTTTGCCATAGCTCGAGAGCCTGAATGGCCCTTAACCTCGGCTCCATGGCTCCGAGCGCCATATTTGCACACACGACTTTCTTGCCCGCACGGCCGGTTCCTGCACGTCCTACGGCTCCTCGCACCAAGTCAAGCACGCCCATGCGCCATGGTTAAGGCATTTCTACACCTCTGGCCTCTCCACCACAGCATTTATTGCGGCTCGAGGACCCGAATGGCCCTTAACCATGGCTCCAAAGCTCTAGAACTACCATATTTGCACACACGACTATGCTACCGCACAGCCGGTTCCTGCGTGTCCTATAGCTCTCGGCACTAGGTCAAGCACGACCGTATGCTATGGTTAAGGTATTTTGACGCCTCTGGCCTCACCACCACAATGTTTGTCATCACCCGAGAGCTCGAACGGCCCTTAACCTCGGCTCCATGACTCGAACTTCCATATTTGCACACACGATCGTCTTTGCCGCACGGCCGGATCCCGTGCATCCTATGGCTCCGGCACCGGGTCAAGCATGCCCGTACGCCATGGTTAAGCCATTTTGATGCCTCTCTCCTCTCCACCATAGAGTTTTCCATCACCCAAGAGCCGAAGGCCCTTAACCACGGTTCCATGGCTCCAAAACGCCATATTTGCACACACAACCATGCTGCCGCATGGTAGGTTCCAACACGTCCTATGGCTCCTAGCACGAGTCAAGCATGCCCGTACGCCATGGTTAAGGCATTTTGACACATCCGGCTTCTCTACCATAGTGTTTGCCATAGCTCAAGACCCCGAATAGCCCTTAACCTCGGCTCCACGGCTCCGAAGCGCCATATTTGCACACACGACTTTGTTGCCGCACGGCCGGTTCCTGCGCGTCCTACGGCTCCTCGCACCAAGTCAAGCACGCCCATGCGCCATGGTTAAGGCATTTTGACACCTCGGCCTCTCCACCACAGCATTTATTGTGGCTCAAGGACCCGAATGGCCCTTAACCATGGCTCCACGGCTCTAGAACCGCCATATTTGCACACACGACTATGCTACCGCGCCCGGTTGCCCCCTGCGTGTCCTACGGCTCTCGGCACTAGGTCAAGCACGACCGTATGCCATGGTTAAGGTGTTTTGATGCCTCGGCCTCACCACCACAATGTTTGTCATCACCCGAGAGCCCGAACGGCCCTTAACCACGGCTCCATGACTCCAGAACTTCCATATTTGCACACACGTGTGCCGCACGGCCGGATCCGTGCATCCTATGGCTCCCGACGACGGGTCAAGCATGCCCGTACGCCATGGTTAAGCCATTTTGATGCCTCTCTCCTCTCCACCATAGAGTTTTCCATCACCCAAGAGCCCGAAGGGCCCTTAACCACGGTTCCACGGCTCCAAAGCGCCATATTTGCACACACAACCATCTTGCCGCATGGTCGGTTCCAACGCGTCCTATGGCTCCCGGCACGAGTCAAGCATGCCCGTACGCCATGGTTAAGGCATTTTGACACATCTCGGCTTCTCTACCATAGTGTTTGCCATAGCTCAAGAGCCGAATGGCCCTTAACCTCGGCTCCACGGCTCCAGAACGCCATATTTGCACACACGACTTTTGCCGCGCACGGCCGGTTCCTGCGCATCCTACGGCTCCTCGCACCAAGTCAAGCACGCCCATGCGCCATGGTTAAGGCGTTTTGACACCTCCGGCCTCTCCACCACAGCATTTATTGCGGCTCAAGGACCCGAATGGCCCTTAACCATGGCTCCTGACTCTAGAACTGCCATATTTGCACACACGACTTTGCTACCGCACGGCCGGTTCCTGCGTGTCCTACTGCTCTCGGCACTAGGTCAAGCATGACCGTATGCTATGGTTAAGGTGTTTTGATGCCTCTGGCCTCACCACCACAATGTTTGTCATCACCCGAGAGCCCGAACGGCCCTTAACCACAGCTCCATGACTCAGAACTTCCATATTTGCACACACGACCGTGTCTTTGCCGCACGGCCGGATCCGTGCATCCTATGGCTCCCGGCACCGGGTCAAGCATGCCCGTACGCCATGGTTAAGCCATTTTGATGCCTCTTTCCTCTCCACAATAGAGTTTTCCATCACCCAAGAGCCCGAAGGGCCCTTAACCATGGTTCCACGGCTCCAAAGCGCCATATTTGCACACACAACCATGCCGCCGCATGGTCGGTTCCAACGCATCCTATGGCTCGGCACGAGTCAAGCATGCCCGTACGCCATGGTTAAGGCATTTTGACACATCTGGCTTCTCTTCCATAGTGTTTCCCATAGCTCGAGAGCCGAATGGCCCTTAACCTCGGCTCCACGGCTCGAACCGCCATATTTGCACACACGACTTTCTTTGCGCCGCACGGCGGTTCCTACGCGTCCTACGGCTCCTCGCACCAAGTCAAGCATTCCCATGCGCCATGGTTAAGGCGTTTTGACACCTCGGCCTCTCCACCACAGCATTTATTGCGGCTCAAGGACCCGAATGGCCCTTAACCATGGCTCCACAGCTCTAGAAGCGCCATATTTGCACACACGACTATGCTACCCGCACGGCCGGTTCTGCGTGTCCTACAGCTCTCGGCACTAGGTCAAGCACGACCGTATGCTATGGTTAAGGTATTTTGACACCTCTGGCCTCACCACCACAATGTTTGTCATCACCCGAGAGCCCGAACGGCCCTTAACCATAGCTCCATGACTCCAGAACTTCCATATTTGCACACACGACTGTGCTGCCGCACGGCCGGATCTTGTGCATCCTATGGCTCCCGGCGGGTCAAGCATGCCCGTACGCCATGGTTAAGCCATTTTGATGCCTCTCTCCTCTCCACCATAGAGTTTTCCATCACCCAAGAGCTCGAAGGGCCCT
This sequence comes from Themeda triandra, assembly GCA_018135685.1. NCBI lineage: Eukaryota > Viridiplantae > Streptophyta > Magnoliopsida > Poales > Poaceae > Themeda > Themeda triandra. Next base: position 41,322 of record JAENPR010002275.1, read on the forward strand.
TAACCACGGTTCCACGGCTCCAAACGCCATATTTGCACACACAACCATGCCGCCGCATGGTCGGTTCCAACGCGTCCTATGGCTCCCGGCACGAGTCAAGCATGCCCGTACGCCATGGTTAAGGCATTTTGACACATCTGGCTTCTCTACCATAGTGTTTGCCATAGCTCAAGAGCCTGAATGGCCCTTAACCTCGGCTCCACGGCTCCAGAACTGCCATATTTGCACACACGACTTTGCTGCCGCACAGCCGGTTCCTGCGCGTCCTACGGCTCCTCGCACCAAGTCAAGCATGCCCATGCGCCATGTTTAAGGCGTTTTGACACCGCTGGCCTCTCCACCACAGCATTTATTGCGGCTTGAGGACCCGAATGGCCCTTAACCATGGCTCCACAGCTCTAGAACTGCCATATTTGCACACAGGACTATGCTACCACACAGCCGGTTCCTGCGTGTCCTACAGCTCTCGGCACTAGGTCAAGCACGACCGTATGCTATGGTTAAGGTATTTTGACGCCCCTGGCCTCACCACCACAATGTTTGTCATCACCCGAGAGCCCGAACGGCCCTTAACCACAGCTCCATGACTCCAGAACTTCCATATTTGCACACACGATTGTGCTGCCGCACGGCCGGATCCTGTGCATCCTATGGCTCCCGGCACCGGGTCAAGCATGCCCGTACGCCATGGTTAAGCCATTTTGATGCCTCTCTCCTCTCCACCATAGATTTTTCCATCACCCAAGAGCCCGAAGGGCCCTTAACCACGGTTCCACGGCTCCAAAACTGCCATATTTGCACACACAACCATGCTGCCGCATGGTCGGTTCCAACGCGTCCTATGGCTCCAGGCACAAAGTCAAGCATGCCCGTACGCCATGGTTAAGGCATTTTGACACATCTGGCTTCTCTACCATAGTGTTTGCCATAGCTTGAGAGCCTGAATGGCCCTTAACCTTGGCTCCACGGCTCCAGAACTGCCATATTTGCACACACGACTTTGCTGCCGCACAGCCGGTTCCTGCGTGCTACGGCTCCTCGCACCAAGTCAAGCACGCCCATGCGCCATGGTTAAGGCGTTTTGACACCTCTGGCCTCTCCACCACAGCATTTATTGCGGCTCGAGGACCTGAATGGCCCTTAACCATGGCTCCGCATCTCTAGAACTGCCATATTTGCACACACGACTATGCTACCGCACAGCCGGTTCCTGCGTGTCCTACAGCTCTCGGCACTAGGTCAAGCACGACCGTATGCTATGGTTAAGGTATTTTGACGCCTCTGGCCTCACCACCACAATGTTTGTCATCACCCGAGAGCCCGAACGGCCCTTAACCACAGCTCCATGACTCTAGAACTTCCATATTTGCACACACGGCGTGCCGCCGCACGGCCGGATCCCGTGCATCCTATGGCTCCGACAAGAGGTCAAGCATGCCCGTATGCCATGGTTAAGCCATTTTGATGCCTCTCTCCTCTCCACCATAGAGTTTTCCATCACCCAAGAGCCCGAAGGGCCCTTAACCACGGTTCCACGGCTCCAAAACTGCCATATTTGCACACACAACCATGCTGCCGCATGGTCGGTTCCAACGCGTCCTATGGCTCCTGGCACAGAGTCAAGCATGCCCGTACGCCATGGTTAAGGCATTTTAACACATCTAGCTTCTCTACCATAGTGTTTGCCATAGCTCGAGAGCCTAAATGTCCCTTAACCTCGGCTCCACGGCTCTAGAACTGCCATATTTGCACACACGACTTTGCTGCCGTACGGCCGGTTCCTGCGCGTCCTACGGCTCCTCGCACCAAGTCAAGCACGCCCATGCGCCATGGTTAAGGCATTTTGACACCTCTGGCCTCTCCACCACAGTGTTGGGGGCAGGAGTGGAATTGGCCACCCCGTCCCCCCTGATTGTGTGCGCCTCATGTGTTTGATGTGCGCAGGTACGGGCGATAGCGCGGGAAGGCACGCATTCGGCATCGCCCGGCGCCAGGCGGAAACACCGATAGCGCGGGGGGACGCGCTTTCGGTGCCGACGGGCGCCAGGCAGAAACCCCGATAGCGCGAGCGGGCGCGCATTCGGCGCCGTCACCAGGCTCCGGGACGAAAAACCCCGATAGCGCGAGCAGGCGCGCATTCGGTGTCGGCATCAGGCCCCGAGACGGAAAGCCCCGATTGCGCGGGAAGACGCGCATTCGGGGTCGGCGGGCGGCAGGAGGAAACCCCGATAGTGCGAGAAGGCGCGCATTCGGCACGAGACTGGATGCATCCGGCGGCCAGACGGAAAGAAGGGCCCGGATGTGTCCTGGTCGGTGGTTAGCCGGCAAATGTGGGCCCTAGGGCCATTTACTTGTCTGCCCCGTGTCGGCTGCTCCTGTACGTAGAAATTAGGGTTGCCAGGGGCATTCTTGTACAAAATGCAACACAACTTCCTATAAATAGACCCCTCAAGGGACGTTGTAAGGGACTTCTGGCCTCCGTGCGTTTTAGCCGGAGCACAGGGAATATAAGGTTCGTGTTGTTCGTTTCGTTTTACTGTTCTACATTTTCATTTTCTCCTGTTTCGGCCTTTCTGGGGGTGCAACCCCTAAGGGCTGAAACAACATTGGCGCCCACCGTGGTTGTTGCCCGGACTTGTCATGCCACCTAAGGGAAAAGCTAGAAGTTCAAGAAAGCAAATGCCGACCATCGACGAAATCATTCCTTCAAGAACCGGCTCGGATCCGTACTTCGGGCCATCGCATCGTGGCGGCGCTCCGCCTCGATCCGACGCCTCCGGCCGGATCCGGCCGCCGAAGAAAATGCCGCGGAGAGTACTCGACGGAACACCGATCCCACCCAATGTGGAAGCCTTGCCAAAGAGGGGCGGAGGAAGACGCGGAAGCCGACCCGGACCAAAGAGCCCCGAATGCGGTGGACGACCGATGCCGCAGAATTCCAAGTCGTTAAAGTTGCCGGATGAGCACACAACCGGATCGAAGAGCTAAAGGCATACCGTGACCAGTTGCAAGGAGACATCGAAGCAAGAAACAGGATAACGGCGACCCGTAGCGGTCGATCACGCAGCAAGAGAAGCGTAAAGGTTACAACGGAGATTCGAGGCACTCGGAGCAAGAACCCGAACCGAGAGCGAGGTCGATATCCGGGCTCGGCCTCGTGCAAGGGGGCCCCGGATACGGTTGACATGGCGTCCCCCTCCGTCCCCGAGCCGCAAAAATACCAATGGCCGCCGGGTACAAGCCCAAAATCCCGCACTTTAATGGTAAATCCAATCCCGGGTAAGGTTCATATCAAGTTATGAGGCCGCTATATATTCAGCAGGAGGCAACGAATCTTTACTGGCCAAGACTTTGATCCTGGCAATGCAAGATGTGGCACATGATTGGTACATGTCCCTGCGTCCTTTATCCATTTGGTCATGGAGGCAGGCGAAAGAGGAGTTGCTGGCAACATTTCAGGGGCTTCAGACCGACAAGAAAACCATTATGGATCTGCTCACTTTATATCAACCAGATGACGAACCAATGGCCAAGTACCTGGAACGCCTCATCCAGATGCGGGCACAAATCCCGAATGTGTCAGACGAAACGGTCATCGCTTCGGCCATCAGAGGCCTCAAAATTGGGCCGTGCGCCGAAGTGTTGACCAGGGAGGTACCCAAAACCGTAAAGCGCTTGTTCGATGAGATGAGAAAATTCGCCATTTCGCAGGAAGACTGCGAAGCGCAAGGTATCAAGAAACAGCCTTAAGCAAAACACCCCGGCGTAATCCCGAAGTGGGGACATAATCAAGGTTACGTCAACAACCTTCAGAGGAGTCATCCAACCCCGCACCCCGAAGCAAAACGACGGCCCCGTTTCATGAAAACCCGGGGAGGAGGATAGCGAACCGGGGCCGTGCTAACGAGGCGGACGAGGCCGAGGGCGCAATGGCGGCACCCGAAACGCCATATTGTTGCGTGTGTGGCGAAAACAAGGGACATTTCACCGAGACGCAAATACACGCAGCAGGCCAAACAGCAGAAGGAAAGAGATGACGCTATAGGGAAATCAGAAACCGCAAAGCACGTATTCCACACGGCACCATCGCAACACTACGCCTTCCCCCACCAAATGGCCGCTTTCCGGCCTCGGGGGCGGGGAATCCGTACCTCGCCCCACATGTTCATGCACATTGGGGAGGGTCGCCAAGCATGCAAGTACCAACAATACCAAAGAACGATGATTGCGCATCCGATGCTAGTATCGGCCGTGTCTTCCTCGCCGCCTACCGAGAATAGACAAGCGGCAGCAATGGCCATCAAAGCGGAAACTTCCAAGGAGTTGCGATCGTACACACCGTAGCACCCGCGAATGTGATGCCATCCAACGGGCACATATACGCCATCATTGGAGGTTCCAATATAGAGCACGACAGCAAGAGAACGCGAAGAGAATATCGAGGCGCGTGTTGGAGATCATCAGCCCGCTCCGATGAATCGGGCCGCGTGGAAGCTTCACCTATCACCTTCACCGAAGAAGATAATCGACCGGGATTACCCGCACTATGACGCTTTCGTTGTAACCGTCGTAGGCGGGTACACTTTACACAACATTCTCGATTGACAACGGGAGTTCGGCGGACATCCCGTTCACCAAAGCTTACGACAAAGATGAAACTCGACAGTGACGCTCGATCGGGCGGAAATGCCCTATTCGGTTTTGGTGGAAAGAAAATAGATGCGCTTGGGAAGAAGACGCTCACCGTAGCATTTAGCGAAGGAGAGAAAGTGGTAAGAGATATCGTTCGATGTGGTACAAATGGAATACCCATATACAGCAATCTTCGGAAGAGGAATTATAAACAAGTTTGACATCATAATCAAGCAGAGCTACCTGTGCATGAAGCTGCCCTCCCCTTTCGGGGTAATCTCGGTGCATGGCGATCAAATCGTAGCCAGAAAGATAGATGGCAAACCCATTCCGGGTTACAGCATGGTGCACGAGGTAAAAAAGCCTGCAAGAAAAGAGGATGTTAATGAAGCCCCAGAGCGGAAAGAGCGGAGAGCAGAGCCAGACGAGGGCACGAGAAGAGTGCCTTTATCGGCAAACCGCCCAGATCAGTGCGTGCATATCGGGGCAAGTCTATCGAACAGACGCTGGCTTCGGAGGCCGCTAGCATTTCGGTCGAGAACAAGGACGTATTCGCGTGGACCACTAGAGACCTCAAGGGGGTTGACGGGGAATTGGCACAGCAAGCCTCAACGTCGCAAAAATGGAAGAAAGCCAAGGAAGCAAAAGTTGAGGAAGATGTCATCCGAAAGAGCAGACGCGGCAGCCGCAGTAGTGCAAAGGCTTTTGGACGAGATGTGATCGCCGCCAGTGCAGTATCCGGAATGGCTAGCCAATGTGGTAATGGTCAAGAAGAAAAGCGGCAAATGGCGCATGTGCGTGGATCTCACGGATCTAAACAAACATTGCCCCAAAGACCCATATCCACTACCGCGGATCGACAAGCTGGTCGATATCGCGTCGGGTTGCGAGCTATTAAGTTTATTGGATTGTTTCTCAGGGTACCATCAGATATGGCTTAAGGAAGAGGATCAAGAGAAAACAAGTTTCATCACTCCCGGGGGGACCTTTTGCTACAAGCGCATGCCTGAGGGACTGCGCAATGCTGGCCCTACTTTCTCCCGAATGACAGACGAGGTCTTTAGGGAGCAGAAAAAGAGGAAAAACCTGGTCGCATACGTGGACGATATAGTGGTAAAAAGCGATAAAAAGAGCACACACATCGAGGATCTAAAGGAAACTTTTGTCAACCTTCGAGCAAGCGGACTGAAGCTAAACCCGAAAAAATGCATATTCGGGGTGAGCAAGGGCAAGATGTTGGGATGTCTGGTATCCGCCAGAGGCATAGAAGCTAACCCAGACAAGATCGCCGCCATTGTAAACATGAGACCGCCCGAGACCAAGAAGCAGGTGGCTCACCGCGGGATTGCCGCTCTAGGAGAGGTTCATATCCGTAAGCGGAACGGGGACTTCCGTTTTTCCGCATCCTAAAAATTCGAAGGTTTCGGATGGGGCCCGGATCAGCCGAGCATTCGATGACCTAAAAGCTTACCTGTCAAAGGCCACAACGCTATCAAGCCCATCACAGATGCGGTCTTGCCGCCGTATGTAGCAAGCATCCCACGCCGCGGTGAGCGCGGTCCCGGTGGAAGAAAAAGAGAACGAGGGAAGTTCTGGCCAGCTCCCAATCTACTTTGTATCGAAGCGTTGACATCAGCGAAGGCAAACTATTCCGAGCCGGGAGAAAATTGCGTATGCGGTGGTCATGGCGTCGCGGAAGCTCAAGCACTATTTTCAGCTCACCACATTCGGGTCTTGTCTGCACCGGCCCTTAGACGCCATACGTTCGTAAACGCAGGCGGTAGGGCGGATAGGCAAGTGGGCGGCTGAGCTGAATGAATATGTCATTGACTTTGAGCACAGATCGGCCATCAAATCGCAGGTCATAGCGGACTTCATCGCAGATTGGACCCCTTGTGGGGATAACACTACTCTCAGCTTCGAGGAACCAGAATGGACAGTGCACACGGATGGAGCGTGGTGCTCAGCTGGAGCAGGCATATCCGCGGTATTGACACCTCCAACCGGCCCAAAGCTGCGATACGCCGCGAGATTACAGTATCGCACCACCAACAACACAGCCGAATACGAGGCAGTTCTGCTGGGTCTCAGAAAACTCCGCGCGCTTGGAATCCGCAGATGCGTCATGAAGTCTGATTCGCAAGTAATTTTGGGGCACATCAGGAAGGAATACACAGCAAAAGAACCGGCTCTGGCAAGGTATCTGGAAGCCGTTCGGGGAATGGAGAAATATTTCCTTGGTTTCACTCTGCAATACACTCCAAGGGCGGACAACACGGGCGATGCGCTCGGCAAAAGCCGCAGCCCGTAACACTCCCTTGCCCGCCGACGTTTTCTATCAAGTTTTGTACCAGCGGTGCAGATGGGAGGAGGACGACAGAATTCACACTATCGCGAGTGACGACCGGAGAGCACCGATATGGGCATTCATTTCTCGGAACTTATGAGCCCGGAGACAGAAACAAAGAACAAAGGATGGAATCCGTAACCAAGCAATACTCCATAATCGGAGAGAATCAGTACAAGGAGGGAGTCGTAGAGCCATCGTCAAGTGCATCACCGGAACGAGGGGGTCCAGCTTTTTGCACGATATACATTCGGGAACTTGCGGGGCCCACAGAGGTCCACACGAAATCGATCACATAGCAATGAGACAAGGCTTTTATTGGCCAACCGCTATCGAGGACGCCAAGCGACTGGTGAAATCATGCCAGGGCTGCCAGAAGTTCGCAAAATACCAGAGGGCCCCAACAAATCTAACCTCCCCGATATGTCCAACTTGGCCGCTACAGAGATGGGGCATCGACATAGTCGGACCGCTTCCGCCGGCGCCCGGAAATCTGAAATTCACTGCAGTGGCACTGGAATACTTCACCAAATGGGTTGAAGCTAAGGCATTAGCGACAATATCATCTGGCACCTTGGTTAACTTTGTGTGGCAGAGAATCATCTGCAGATTCGGGGTCCCATCCTACATAACAGTGGACAACGGAAAGCAGTTTGACAGCACCAAGTTCAAAACTTTCTGTGAAGACCTGGGGATCAAACTGACGTTCGCTTCAGTAAATCACCCAGAACCGAATGGCGCAGTGGAACGGGTCAACGGTGACATATTCACTACCATATCAAAGACCCTCGAAAACACCGAGAAAAAGGGTAGATGGGCTCAGGGGTTAACAGCTACGGTTTGGGGGCACAATATATCCAAGTCGCGCGCAACCGGTTTCACGCCTTTCAGACTTCTCTTCGAACTGAGATCATGGCCACTACCCCAGAACAACGATACACTCAGCTCGAAACGGCTGACTCGCTCAGGCTACAGGCGGCGGAAAACCTCGACAGATACCATCAGGAAACAAAGACTTGGAGAGATAAGAAAGTGCTAAGGCAGGTCATCAACCCAGGAGATATGGTCCTTATTCGGCAACCCGACAAGCAAGGCAAATTGCAATCACCATGGTACGGGCCGTACATCGTCGCGAGAATGGTAAAAGAAGGAGTCTACACGCTGGTGAAGGAGGACGGCACAGAGTCCACTCACACCTGGAACGCCGACAACCTACGCCGTTTTTACCCATGAAATCGCCCCACAGGGGTTGTAATTTTCTTTTGTTAATTCACAGGAACACAATTCGGGGGGCGCGCTCTTTTTCCTCACAGGGGAAGCCTTTACGGAGGTGTGAGGTTTTTTAATGAGGCGTCCCTATGTACCCCGTTTAATGCTTTTCAATTCACGTTTCCCCTAAAGTGCGGGTGCGCAACGTTTTCTCCGATCTGAAAAAGGCAGTGCCATATGTGTCACTGACCCTATTCGGAGAAGTTTTTGTCAAGTTGCAAGCAACCAAAAGCCAAAAACGGCTATTAAACTCAGCAAAGCGCTGAAGCATCACGAATGCACCAAACAACCCAAATGCGCGAAACAAAACGCTGCAAAGCGAACTCGGCAAAAACGCCGAAATATCACGAAATCGGCAAGAAGCCGAATGAGTGCAAACAACGCCGGAAAATGAGCCTCGGGGATAAAGACCCGAAGGTAACCATAATGCAAGGTCACAAGCGAGCAATCTCCGCCCGCAAGAACAAACTTCTTATTCATCATAATCTGGCGGTATAGTTACATCGAAGGTGCTTCCGGTGTCTATCATCACAATCAAGAACAACACACCCTCTATATCGAGCAATGCCTCGAGAATGCGCATGAGCAAAACCACTCGGACTCTCGAAAGGAGCGCTGTACTGCACCATTATCGAGCGTTCTCTACCCAAATATGGCATAAGCAGCTGGCAAAAGGGCCGAAAACCCGCACCTCATACGGTTAGTGAGGGCTGGGTAGCGAATGCGGCATTTGGTCTGATGACACTGCACGTCCCAAAACCTCCCATTCCAGCTCGACACAAATAGAGTAAGTGGCTAGTAAAACAAAAATCAAGGTCTTTTGCAGCCATGATAAGAACCGGGGGTAAGCTTGGGCCGATTATATAATCCCCATTCAGCCTCTAAGACGGGCCAAAATTTATGACTCACCGAACAAATGTACGGAGGCGTCATAACATAAAAAGGTGTTTCACGGCATTATGATCCAAGCGGCATTATATATGCACAAAGATCCCCCATTATGCAAAGCCATGTCGGTCAAAACAAACTCATCCCGCTCCAAAACTAAGGTTAGTAGAAATGAGAGGAGTCGGGAAAGGAGCGCACTCGTCCTCCCGTTTCGGTTGTGAGCCGGGCAAATAGGCACGGCCGGGGTTCAACTCGGGAGGAGTCGGGAGGGGAGCCGCACTAGTCCTCCCGTTTCAGTTGTGAGCGTGGAGCGATAGGCGCGGTCGGGTCAAATCGATCGCCTAGGCAAAAGCAAAAGCGCGCAATAGAGATGCGCGTAATCGCGCGCTCCTTATTCCCAAGAGTAACTGGAAGCTCTAGCTCCTGCACGGCGACTAGTCCATATTCGAGAATCCAGCCCATAGCAAGCGTGGGGCAAGCATAAGGGACAGGAGCCAGTCAGCGAATGAGGATTAGCGCTCTACCCGCCCACAAACGAGAAAGGGCACAGGCGTGCACATTCGGGCGTTGGAAGCCGACTCCTACCGCTTCGAGATAGGACTCATCCAGTTTTCGCCAATGAGGCCATACAGAGTTCCATTCAGTGGCTGCGCAGAGCGCATATGCACTTTGTAACAACCACGACAAATTCTAAGTGAAAACAAACGCTGGAGGGCCTAACTCCAAAATTCCCGAATGCGCCCTCCACCGCTCAAATTCGGGGGCGGCGCTCTAAGACCCCATGCAACGCCGGAGGGCTTAACTCCAAAATTCGCCGCGAATGCGCCCTCCACCGCTCATTCGGGGGCGGCGCTTCTAAGACTCCATGCAAGGCCGGAGAGCATAACTCGTGGCTCGCGAATGCGCCCTCCACCGCTCACCGTGGGGCGCTCTAAGACTCCATGCAACGATGGAGGGCTTAACTCAAAGACTCATGAATACGCCTCCACCGCTCAAATTCGGGGGCGCTCTAAGTCTCGACACAACGCCGGAGGGCTTAACTCAAAAATTCGCGAATGCGCCCTCCACCGCTCAAATTTGGGGGGGCGGCGCTCTAAGACTCCATGCAACGATGGAGGGCTTAACTCAAAAACTCACGAATACGCCCTCCACCACTCAATTCGGGGGGGCGGCGCTCTAAGACTCCACGAAACGCCGGAGGGCCTATTGAGGAATTGTCCCGAATGCGCCCGCCACCGATTAAACTAAGGGCGTACGCTATTCGCGAATCAGGCGTTCTCAACAATGGTGCGCTCAACAAAAATTATTCTAGGCCCTATTCGCGAATCAGGCGTTCTCAGCCACCGAATCTGCCGTCTGAACGAATGTGGTATCATAATCGCGCTGAAAAATGACTAGATAGTTAAATTTTAACCGCATTCAAGATCGGGCCACAAAATATGTTCAAGCAAAGACTAGGGTTCCCCGAACCCGGCCTCGCAGGCCACAAACACGGCCACGTTGTGGCCAAATACAGCAAAGCTAAGTTTTCACAAAGAAGAGAGAGATTAAGAGTTGGCAGCAGTTTCGGCGGCAGGAGATTGGGGACGGGGCGCGCCAGCTTCGGTGGACACGGCCGCGGAAGGGTTCGCGGCACCCGAATGTTCGCCTCGTTCGGGTGCAAGGGCCACCTCCGGGGACCGCAGCGTGTTGGAAGACGGCGTGTCGCCCGCCGCGGCCGCCTCGCGCTCGTCCCTACTCTGAATGTAGGCCATGACCCGGTCACGGATAATGGCCTGTTCCGCCTCATCTCCCTGAAAGAAAGAAACGCGAATGTGGTCAAATTAGCTAAAAAATTCATAAGCACACCAATCATAAACGACAAGCGCTATTCGGCAGCTCCTACCTCCGCCACGCCGCCGCGCGCAGTTAGCCGAGATTGCGACCGCCACCACCTCCGTGGCGCGAAGAACCTCACGGCGGCTTCAGTGCGCGCCCCGATCCGGGGACCGAAGCGGTCCACGTCATCGGGAGGAAGCGTTGCCGCGTGAGGACACCCCGCGTCCTCGCCGCCTTAGCCTTGCACGCACGCAGGGCAGCCCCCGGCGGCGTCCGGGAGCTCCATTTGACCCTCCAAGGCGGCGAGTCCGGTCCGGAGGAACCGGCGAGTCGAACACCGAGGTATCCTCCCCGGGAGCTGGCACCGCCACCTCCTCGCTAACCCCTGACCACCAGCGCGCGAAGATGGTGGCGGCCCGTTAAGTTCGCCGAGCCGTTGGCGGCGAGCGGTACCGCCAGTCACTGTTCACGGTGTTCCTTTCGGTCGGGCGGTCCGGGCGTCCGCTTCGGCCTCCTCGCGCCTTTTTCTCCCCGTCCAAGCTCGGTGCGCTTGCGCCAGCTCCTCCTTTCCGCGCTCGGGCCTCGCTTTCGGTGAGTTTAGCCTCAACGAAAGCGACCGCGGCGCACCCAATCTTGGGCGAGCGCAAAGACTTATAACAGATTGCTACGCGAAGAAAAAGAGTGAGAATGTAAACAACCCGAATAGGAAAAGACTTCGAACATTCGGTCGACAACGGCGTAAATCGCGTGGAAGTTGATAGCCGAGAGGAGCTCCAGTGATCCACCTTGGCCTGATCCCTTTCGGTGGTGGTGGCACTAAAGGAGGTGCCGCACCGGTCCGCGAAAGCGACACCCGCCGCGCCGCAAAGACGCCGCTTGCGTTGGCCCACCCCCGCGATTAGGCGAGCGTCCGAAGCCGCCCCTAGAGCACGAGCAAGTTGGTAAGTACGTTCACGGTCTGGGCTCGTGTCTTCGGGAGATGAGCACCCCGAATACATGCGCATGTGGTCGCATTCATCTGGGGCTCGCTCTAAGGAGAGCCTGCCATGCCCAAACAGAACACACGCTGCGGTTTCGGGGGTCATGCGACTGAGCTCGCGGTGGAATCGGGACTTACCAGGTCTCCTGGCCAGATGCGGGTTCTGGTCCGAAGAGGACCGGGAAGCTTCCGCGGAAGCAGGCGGCAGCATTGGAGCAGGCGCCGCGGAGGTTGCAGGCGCACCCGCGGCCTTGGGCCTTTTCGTCATCGCGAAAGCGCCCCGGAGGCGCCGCCGGCCTCTTTAAGCCGACACCTGTGGAGCTCGGGCTTGGCCGCGCGGAGGAAGCCGAAGACGGTCCGAAATCTTCTTGCGCGTTCCGCCATCGAGCTTGAACCGCCGATAACGTCCTGCAAAAGCAAAGGCCGAAATTGTCACGCCATTCTCTGTCATCCAAAAAGTAAATTCACCTATGCCCTAATGCGCATCCCGCACTACCATTGCGGCATGCGAGGTTCCGGGACCCCCAAGAAGTCCAAGGAGAACTTAGCGCCCGTGCTTCGAGGTTTGGTCCACGGCCGCCCGGCCATTTCGCGGCATACCCGAACATCGCGCTCTCCTCACAGTCGCTCCCGAATTTGCCGGGCGCGCTTCTTCTTTCGGCGGCACAAAGGCCGGCGCGCCGAACGGGTGCGAGAGGAGCCGGGCGCGGAACAAGAGGCGGCCGGCGAGCCCCCGACCCGGAGCCGCCTGGAGCATCGGCACCTGTCTCTGGGTTACTGTGGAGGTATAAACTCCATATACCCTCACGGCCTAGTTTGGGCCGATACGCTATCACCGTGGCTCCATCAAGCTTCAAGACCGATCGGCTCAGCCGGGCTCTGACAAATTCTTAAAACGGGCAAGAATATCGAAGACCGACAAGGAGGACAAGACCTAGCCGAGATAGGAAAGTTTAGACTTGTAAAATATATAAACTTAGTACCGTATAGGCTAGTTCCGACTTGTAACCTTGCTCCCCGTGATATATAAGGAGAGCAAGGACCCCAGGCCAGAGGACGGAATCTGGCATAACGCACAGAGTCATACATCCACATCATAATCGAAACAGAGAGCAGGACGTAGGGTATTACGCTTCATAGCGGCCCGAACTCGGGTAAACCTTGTGTGATTGCTCCCGTTTTATGTCTTGCTCGCAATCTTGGTGCGCCTTCCGCCAATCCATTACCGGTCGGGCATACCCTCGGGCCGGACTATCGCCGATATTTCGTCGCCGACAGTGGCGCGCCCCGGTAGGGGTGCGCACCAAGATTTCACGTCGATCAAGATGGTTTCCTTCCCGGCTTCCATGACTTTTGAAGGTGGCCTCACCTTCAACTTCGGAACGTTCACCTGGACTTCCAACCCAGCAACGGCAACTCTCATGCCTCCGGCCATTACGCCAACAATGGCACCAACAATGGTGGCTGCGCCAAACCAGATCCAACTCATCCCGGTGACCACCATTGCAGTCTCAACCAAGCCGCCGCTGATAGTTGATGGCACGGCGTCAACACCTCCGACCGGTCCTAACCAAAGGAGGCATGTCAGCAACACGGATCTACTCCATTTGATTCATCAACAAAACATGAGGTTGATCGAGACCCATGCCAACTTCGAGTCGCTCCGACGACGCGTCAGGCGTGATCTGCAACTCACACGACAACAACGAATTCCTGATCCATCGACACGGAGGCAGAACAACCATCATAGAGTCACTTTTAGGCACTCCGATCAGCCGCGTTCGCAGCCGGTGAATCTACAACGGCGCGTTCCAACAAATCTTCGTGGCAACCATACACGGCCAGATGGCGGTAGAAACTCACAGCAGCTCCGACCACGGCCGATCATCTTACGCGGTGGTCGGAGAGGCCAGCCGAGCAACATACGGCAGAGAATCTTGGCCGATATCCAAGATCTGAGAGAGAGGACTTCACAACAAGCCTCACGGATCAACAGCAGTCCAGCTCAGACAACACAAACTACCCGACACGGTGCACCTAGTCGGAGCTACGCGTCAACAGCACAGCGTAGGAACGCGCGCCGCAACGAACGGCGGAGACGTCAGCGGGAAATCCGACGAGCTGGTCGGAACCCACCAACTGCACCTACAGCTACAACACAACAGGAACGATTCCCACAAAACAACACGTCCAACGCCCGGTTGTTCGCAGAACGCACTGAGCTGGCTGCTACCCTTCGTCGTGACGAACAACGTAGGGAAAGACGACGGCAAGAGATATTGACTGCCATGGCAACATCAGGTGCAATGGTGCAAAGAACAGAATGGCCACGAGCACGTTCAAATCAATCCCCTTCAATGACAATGGCGTCTGCGCACAGGGCAAGAGCACTTGCTGACCGACACCGAGACGTAGAAAGAAAACGAAGGGAAGAGCACCAGAGACACATGGCAGCAATCAGAAAGGGTAAGAACCCATTAAGGGAAAATACAAGGGACTCGCCTGACATTGACGAGCCTCATGGTTGCACCCAAAGCAGCCCACACAAACGACCACCGTATACAAACGTGCTCGGAGTCCTCCTCCCGTCGAACGGTTCCATCTCGTCCAAACAAACCGCAATGGTTTTATCACTCCTTTCTTGGACAATTTGCAAACCGAGAACCAAACGGAGGCTCCCAGTCCAACTCCTCCCGAGGATAGGATACCGCCGCATACCGAGCACATATTCCCTAACAATAAAACCCGGTCAATCTCGCGGCGCATCGAATGGGGTTCGATCACCGGGCGCAAAACGTCGGAAAGGCATGTTTATCAACGACGAGTGGTACGAAGTTGTTCAAGAAGGAAGCGGTTGAAAAAAACTCAAGCTCTTTAGATTCCTTCACGATGTGCCTTTTCCAAAAAGGACAATCTCAATACTACTCTAACGGGATAAGTATATCCGACCACACCCGACGCCGAGACGATCAAGTCTTGGATGATGATGACCAACCGCTTTCATTACGAAGAAGACCCAAGTCATGGTCCATGACTTGGAAAAGGCGAAGCGAAGAGCCGGAAAATTAAAACAACAAGAGATGGATTCCTCTCTATTATCTCGCACGAGTCTTCCTTTTCGTGCAATTTCCTCTCATGATTTAAGTTAGCGTCGATCGTACACATCATTGTAAGTCATTCCAAATGACAAAAAGCAATCTAATGTGTACTATTTTATAATAAGAAGTCAAGTTTTTTTTCATGTCAAAACACTTGAGCACATGAATTTTTCTTGTCTATCCAGAGGAAAATCATCCCTCAAATCAAACGCGTTACGACATTCTCTGAACGCAAAAAACAGAGGACTCCGAACAAATCCTATGAAATAAACATGACACAGTCATGAAACAGGATCAAAATAAGTAGATAAATAAAGGGAATCACGAAGGATTCCGACACAGGACACATCTCAAGGAATCCACTTCTTTCATTAAAATTATAAAAATATTTACAAACGGGGGACCGATTGCATCTAAAGCAATCTAGTCATCCCCGAAAAACCTTGCCGACCACTGTCGACAGAGCGCGGCGACGATGGCCTCGCCGCCCCCGTGGAACTCAACGGCGCCGCCCTCCATGGCGTCATGCGCCGCCACCGACAGCTCCATGCCCCGGACGTCGACGCCCGAGATAGCGTCGACGGTGGCATAGGCGGCGGAGGCACCATGGCGAACGCCATGAACCGCCACCGCGGCCACCTGGCCGGGTATCGCCGCCAGCCGTGCGATGACATCGCCGCCCTGGGCGTTCACCGCATCCGCCGCGGCATGCGCGGCCTCCTGCAGCTGCTCCGTCAGCTCTGCAAAAAACAGAGTACGTTTCAGAACAACAAACACAATCCAGGGCGTATGAACAGAAAAAGTAAAACAGCACTCACCGCCGACCCTAATGTCGGCAGCCTCGCACTGCCGAAGCAGCGTGTCCACCTAGACCTTGCGGGCCAGCCTCTCGTCCGCCGCCTCATTGACGATGGCGTTGGCTTCAGCGTCGAAGTCGGCGGCCCACCGCTTCCGCCTCCAGCGCTCCTCCCCGGGCGGAGGAGAGTGCGTTCGAAACAGTCGGCGTTCGCCTCGCCGTCCCTGTCCCGCTGGTGGCCTCCGAGTAGAGGTCCCTGACGCGCTCCAGCTCCGCCCGACAGCGGTCGAGCACGGAGGCCAGGGAGTTCACTGAGCCGCTGCTTAGCGAACGCGGCGTGGAGACACTCGCCACCGCCGCCACCTCCTCGCCCCGCCGCTTCGCCACGACAGAGCCACCTCGCTCCGCCGCGGCAACAATGGCCCCGGCCTCCATGACCGGAGCCCACGCTCCGGGGGCCACACCCCCGGCGCGTCCGCCGCTCCTCCGCCGCCTCCTCGCGCCTCGGCGGCGCTCGCGGCGGAGGTGCCCGCAAAGCACCTCCAATGGTCGGGGAGGGTGTACCTACATTGCATCCAAAAGAACGACGGTTACAACGAAGAAGCAAACCCCAAGATCAAAAGAAAAATCCTCTTTTCCAAGCTCACCTCCTCCGCGGCCTCACCTCCCGGGGAGTTCACCGACTCCCTCCTCCCCGCCGCGCGCTTACCATGACGCGGCGGTCCATTACGGAGGTGGCGCGGCAAGCAAATGCGATCTAAAACCCTAGGTTTTTCGGAGCGAGGAGGAGAAGAGCAGAACGCAGAATGCGCGCGCGTGTCGTAACTCCTGGCCAAGCCAGCCGTAATTTATAGAAGAGCCCGGAGGACTCGAGAAGGCAACCGATGAGATCGTGGGTAATCAAACCGCGCGGCCCTCTCGTTCCCGAGAGCACGAAGCGACGAAAACCGCTCCACTCAAGTAGCGCGCATTTATAAATTCCCCTTGCACGGAACCCCGTGCACTCGCCGACCCACGACGTGAGGAAGGTGGAGCGATTGAGACACCGACAAGATGGTCCCACCACGTCGCAAAGAATTGGCTTGACCAAGGCGAAAAACCGTACGCCCGATGGACGTGACGGCCGGTTCGATATACGGTTGCATCGGCAAGCTTAATATTTCTCGCCCCACACGCAATCATGACGTGCCAACACGGACAAAAGATAAGTATCCAATATTGCTAATAAATTTTCTATTTTTCAGTTCACCAATTTCAAAAGACCACATTTTTGAAACAACCAGTTCGTACAAATTTCTTTCTCAAACACGAAGCCAACCAGGAATGCACTGTCTCTGGTTTCACTCGCTACGTGTTCACAGCTACAACGCTATACAACACAGAGTGCACCAGCGGTCGCTCCAGAAGGAAACGGGCTCCAAACATTCCGGCTACGCGCTGTTTGTTTAGGATCATCGAATCCCTAAGGCCTGGACGGCTCTTGAATGAGAAAGAGAAGAATGCTGCTGGCAATTTTTTCTTCCAAACTTGTAATAAGCATGACCTACCCTTCTGCATAACAAAATCTTACACATCATATGATCATTGTTCCAGGAGCAAAGGCATTGTCAAAACTTATCACGGCAAGACGGGTTCACAAAGAAAATACGAGATAAGTGCTCTTTCAACCCAACATACATGCCTTCTTCAATCTTTTTACACAAAAGCTTTCCTTACATGAACTACTTCAGCACGTTCGAACTCTTTACAAAGTTAAAAACATCTTCTTTGAACCAAATGGTCAAGTACGTCACCTCTCCAACAGAAAACAATCAGCATGCACTGTCTCTGATCAATCCCGCTACGTGTTCACAGCTCCAACGCTACACAACACAGGGATGACAGCGGTCGCTTCCAACGGAAATAGGGCCCTAAGTGATTTGGCCAAACGCGCTATTCACTATAGGTCACCTACACACCTGCGGACTGGTTAACTCTAAGGAGAGGCGATTGCTAAAAACCATTCTCAAAGCAACGCATTTTGACAGAACTTCATGTCATAGATCATATCAAATCAATACGATTCAGCATACCTCATCAAAACATTCACTCATACTAAATTCTCTTTGCAGCAATAACTTGAAGAAGTGTTACAACCGTCGTAACGAAGTTACGTATAGCATCAACATTCAACCCACAATCCGACAACAGTGAAATGGGATTTTTCGCCAATGATACCGGTTATTCTCGGCACACAAATAGCAAAGCTATTTTTATGGGTTTAGATTCAAAACCATGGTCTCACACCCACGTCGGGATCGAGTTAAGTAGCAAAGCTATCTTAACTTAATCATGACAAAGTCATGGCATGGTTCAAACCGACCGGCCCAAATGAAATTTGGCTCATTCGGTCTCACTCAAAGAGTGGTCGGAAACACATAAAGCACGGTATAATGATCGCTTGTCTCTTTTTAGACTTCGACATAACGTGTTCCACCTCATCTCAGCTCGGGGACTACGTGGGGGGCGGCTCTAAGACTCCATGCAACGATGGAGGGCTTAACCGAAAGACTCACGAATACGCCTCCACCGCTCAAATTTCGGGGGGCGGCGCTCTAAGTCTCGACACAACGCCGGAGGGCTTAACTCAAAAATTCGCGAATGCGCCCTCCACCGCTCAAATTTGGGGGGCGGCGCTCTAAGACTCCATGCAACGCCGGAGGGCTTAACTCCGTGGCTCGCGAATGCGCCTCCACCGTCAAATTCGGGGCGGGCTCTAAGACTCCATGCAACGATGGAGGGCTTAACTCAAAACTCACGAATACGCCCTCCACCGCTCAATTTCGGCGGCGCTCTAAGACTCCACGAAACGCCGGGAGGGCCTATTGAGGAATTGTCCAATGCGCGCGCCACCGATTAAACTAAGGGCGGACGCTATTCGTGAATCGGCGTTCTCAACAATGGTGCGCTCAACAAAAATTATTCTAGGCCCTATTCGCGACGGGCGTTCTCGCCACCGACCAACGTGCCGAACGAATGTGGTATCATAATCGCACTGAAAAACGACTAGATAGTTAAATTTTAACCGCATTCAGTACTGGGCCACAAAATATGTTCAAGCAATACTAGGTTCCCCGAACCCCGGCCTCGCAGGGCCACAAACACGGCCACGCAGGGCCAAATACAGCAAAGCTAAGTTTTCACAAAGAAGAGAGAGATTAAGAGTTGGCAAAATTTCGGGGAGGATTGGGGACGGGCGCGCGCCAGCTTCGGTGGGGACGGCCGCGGAAGGGTTCGCGGCACCCGAATGTTCACCTCGTTCGGGTGCAAGGGCCACCTCCGGGGGACCGTCGTGTTGGAAGACGGCGTGCCGCCGCCGCGCCCGCGTCCCTACTTCCCGAATGTAGGCCATAACCCGGTCACGGATAATGGCCTCTTCCACCTCATCTCCCCGATAGAAAGAAACTCGAATGTGGTCAAATTAGCTAAAAAATTCATAAGCACACCAATCATAAACGACAAGCGCTATTCGGCGGCTCCTACCTCCGCCACGCTCGGCCGCCGCAGCGAAGCCGAGATTGCGACCGCCACCACCTGCAGGAGCCCGAAGAACCTCACGGCGGCCGTGCGCGTCCCCGATCCGGGACCCGGGCGGTCCACGTCATCGGGAGCGAAGCGTTGCCGCGTGAGGACACCCGCGTCCTTGAGCGCCTTGCACTGAGCGCACGGGTGGTTTCGAGGGCGGCCGGCGGCCCGAGCTCCATTTGACCCGCAATCTTCTTGCGCATTTCGGCCATCGAGCTTGAACCGCCGATAACGTCCCCGCAAAAGCAAAGGCTGAAATTGTCACGCCATTCTCTGTCATCCAAAAAGTAAATTCACCTATGCCCTAATGCGCATCCTGCACTACCATTGCGGCATGCGAGGGTTCTGGGGCCCCCAAGAAGTCCAAGGAGAACTTAGAGTTGTGCTTCAGAGGTTTGGTCCACAGCCGCCCGGCCATTTCGCGGCATACCTGAACATTGCGCGTCTCCGGCTCAGGTCGCTCCCGAATTTGCTGGGCGCGCTTCCGTTTCGGCGGCATTGATGCGCGCCGAACGGGTGCGGTGAGGCGGGCGTGGAACAAGAGGCGGCCGGCGAGCCCCGGCCGGAGCCGCCCGGAGACGGCACTGTCATCTACTGCACTGTCCTTAGCTTTTGTCGCCCTTGGAACCGGGGCGGCCTTTTCGAATATGCAATGCCCATGCATTCCAAGACGCGGTTCTTTCGCGGGAGTCTCCAAGTTGGCGCAGTTTCTTCTTGTGCTCCGGTCACCATAGGGCCCGCACATCGGGTGGCCATCTTCTCCGCCGCAATGACATATTCGGCATCCGAATTGAAGTGGTCGTGGCGCTGGAGAAGCGTGTCGGGGCCGCGATAGCCGTTGACGTCCCTTATGGGCTCGAATTTGACCGTTTGACACAGCGGCCATTCATCTATCGCGATCATCTCCTCGGCCAAGTCGCGGGCAGTCCGGCCGGGCCGGCGGTCAAGGCATAGGCTTCGGCAAGAAGCATTGTCGGAAGGCCGAAAGCGGTTTGAGCGCATGTTTCTCTTCGATCATGATGGTCATCATTGACACCAAGGGATTTGCCCGACGGCGTTTTACTCGGCAAGGGCCGCTTCCACCTCTCGGATCCGTGGCAACCCGGATATAGAACCAATACATATTCCAATCTTCCCATTTCTCCTTGAAGGTGGGCACCAAGCAATTTTGCTCCCCGCCTGGGAGCGGCACGAAGTTGTAAGAGCCATATTCGGCGTGAATATTCGGCCGATCATCAACTTTCCCAACCTTGAGTGGAAGTGGGTGTGCGTGCCTTGAAATGGGATGCACTAGGCTCATGACCCATCATCTTCGTTGCCATCGCGTATATGCTGAGCCTTGCAATGGCATTCGGGGTCAGGTGGTGAATCTGCAGGCGGTATCGTTCAAGAATAGCACCAAAAAATGGGACCAAGGGAAACCGCAGGCCAGCAATGAAAAAGTCTCGAAAAACCACCGCCTCATATGGGCGCGGTTGCGGGGTGGTTTCATCCCCCGGAGCGCGGCTGTTTTCGCGCTCGTGTGTGCTGAGAATCCCGCTGCGTCGATAATAGTTCAGCCGGTCCGTCGATTTTGGAACGGCCAATAATGCCGGTATGTCCCTCAATTTTAACCCGGCGGCTTTACGCGGGTCGGGCCGCATTCGGCTACACCCTCCTTCCGTTGTTGTGGCCGCCGAGCTCCCCTTCGGCTTCCTCGTAATCGGCGAATTGACGTATTCGTCATGCGGTCGGCGCTCCCTTGGCCGCTCACGGTGGCATCAGCGATTATGTCCGGCAGGCTCAACTATTGCGGGCGCGGACAGCGCAACAGGTTCAACATATTCGGGAGCACCCGGGCGGCCTCGAACTCGCGACATGGTTGCCGATCCGGATCGGGCGAGTTGGGCGCCGGTTCGGCGCAAAGTCAAGCACCGGAAACCGCTAGTAGAGCGGGGTGCAGATCCGTTGGCGGTTCCGGTTGAGTTTCCAGTAGATAGGGTTTCGGACATGCTAAGGTGCCGTGTCAAAGGGGATCCGGGCTTCCGAGCTAAAACAAGAAAGAAAGTGTGTTCAATACAGGAAGCAATCAGCCCTTACGACCCCAAGCGCGTGCCCTTCACCCGAAAACTTAATTAACGAAAATTAAGGCGAAAGTGCAATGTCGACCTTACCGAATGAGGAGAGTTGCAGGATGCGGAGACCGAATGGGGAGTTCCTAAGCGGTAGCGGCAGTGAGTTGTGGGCGAGTGCCCGCCCCCTCCCTCGCCTTTGCCTTTTATAGGCAAGGCGCTGGCGTGGTGGGAGCCATCGAGTCGTTTCACGCGAATCGAGGCATATTATAATTTCAAAAAAAATAAAAAATAATAATAATATTATTATTATATATATATATATATATATATATATATATATATATATATATATATATATATATATATATATATATATATATATATATATATAGGGGAAAGTATTTTTACTCCTAGGGAGTAACTACTCCCATGTTCATATCTCAAGATCTAGGGTATGTATGACAAAAAAAGTATATGGACGCGAAGTATATGATCATACTAGAAAAATCTATGGTAGTATATATGCCAAGTATGCAAGCACGT